>JAXCLO010000114.1:150868879-150878943 GCA_035583995.1 Arremon aurantiirostris
CTTCCTATCTTCCTATCTTCCTTTTTCTCTTCCTCTCTTCTTCCCACACTGAGATTTTTGAAAGCTCTGCCAAGTTCTAAACACTATTTTTGTTGATTTCCAGTTCTAAAAACTGATTTTGCTTCTCAGCTTCTCACACATTTTAAATCTCTGAATGGAAATCTTTAAAAAGCAGCTCTCTGGCTGGGCAGGGGACTTCAAGAGCAAACTCTCCAAGACCACTTGAATCCAACAGGCTGGAGGTGACTGAGCTGAGTCTCTTTATTTTGGGAATCTGCCACTTGGAGAATCTGTTGGGTTGGAGAAGCCTCCCCTGAATCCTCAGTATCCCATGTTCAAAAAAACTCAGCAAACAAGCAAAAGTCAGAGCTTGTGTCAGGGCTGTGAGAACTGAAAAAGAGCCTTGAGAAGTGCTAAGAACAGAGAATTTATTTAGGTTGGAAGGGACCTTAAAGATCATTGCGATGCAACACCCTGCTGTGGGCTGGGACATCTTTCAGCACCCTCTCCAACATTCAGGTTGCTCCAAACCTCATCCACCTTGACCTTGGACACTTCCAGGGATGGGCCAGCTACAACTTCTCTGGGCAACCTGTGCCTGGGCCTCACCTGCCATGTTTTGTGAAAATTGGTCTCAATGAGGGCTTCTTTTTGAAGACATACCACTTTATTTTGACAAAGATCATTTCCAAGAACAATTGCCACAAGAGATAACAGGATTTAAGATACCCAAAGAAGGAGCTGTTTCTCGTGCTCTCATCTTTCTGCGTCTCTCTAACCATGCCTAACGTCAAAACAAGCAGCAATGTTCCTATTCTGGTTTATTTTTACTCAAAGCAAACATCAAACCAAACAAAAATATCCTCCTGGTTGCTTTGCACAGAAGATCAAGAGGGATGGCACCTTCAGAGCCTTGCTCTGTCCTCCCTACAAAGGAAGTAAATCTGGCATTTATGGCAGGAGAGCTCTATTTTTAGTGATCCCAATTCTGTTTCCTCTTCTTTGTGTGTCATAGGCCCTGCTGGGGTGCTGTCACTGAGTGACACTTTTGGCTGCCTGCTCAGCATCTTCAAACATGACCATGATAACTGTTGCACCCCAAAATATCTTGGTTTACCAACTCTACATCATTGTGATGTTTCACAGTACCCAGCACACCCAAAAATCCACACGACGGTGATTTTTTGTAGAAAATGAGGTTCTCTGTTTCTCTTAGAGCCTTGATGCTTTATGATCTTTATTTTGTGCCAGTGAATCAAAGCAGAATGTACTGAATTAAATATAGACAGCCTATGAATAGTGCCAGCTAATAAACACTACAGTAAACAGAGAATCCCACCTGCTTGCAGGTGTTTCTCATTTTATGGGATGAGAGCAATGGGCTTAGCAATGTTTCACCATTTTAAAGTCATTTCAAGGAATTCCCAGAGCAGGAAATTGCCATGGTGAAAGGAATGTTGGCACAGATATCTCCCAGCAGAGCCCAAAGTGGAACAGAAGAATATGAACAGAGGAGCATCCAAACTGGGGAATTCATGTTAAAATGTTCTTTGGAATAAACTCAGTGTACAAGGAATTACAGTCCCTGAATGATTTTTTTTTCACTCTTGATTAAAAAAAGAACCCCAAACCATAAATGAGTTTATTCTTAAATCTTTGAGGACGATATAGGGGGAATGTTGCTTCCCCAGCTGTCAGATTTTAAGAAAATGAGAAACACAAAAAGATTATTGTTTGGGAAGTTGACAATTTGTTTTAGTTGCCTCTATTTACCTCTAATTTTCCAGATATCATGGAATCACAGAAAAGCTTAGGTTGAAATGGACCTTAAAGATCATCAAGTTCCACCCCTCTGCTATGGGCAGGGACACCTTCCACTGTCCCAGGTTGATCCATGTCCCTTCCAAACTGGCCTTGGACACTTCCAGGGATGGAAGTTATTCTCTGGGCAACCTGTGCCAGGGCCTTACCACCCTCACAGGGAAGATTTTTTGCTGTCTAAGGAACAGATAAAATAACACTGATCAAACTGAAAACATGGTCCAAACCAGTGATTCTGATTAGTCCAGAGCATTTCAGAGTATTAAACACAGCAACTCTAAGGGAGTCCTTGCAGAAAGCAAAGCTGCATTTTCAGGACATGGAAGGAGGCAATTAAAGGGTGAAACCAAACTAAATTAAGGTTTAAATTCAATTAACTGATCTTTGAAAAGAAAAGGGGCAAATGCTATTACAGAAAATGCAGTAGAGAAAATGATGTTGCTTTGTCAAGCAGGTGCTCTGGTGATTCCTGGGATGACAGTTTGTGCTTATTGTCAATTATTTGCTTTCTTCCAGCTGTGTCTTCCTTAATTTTTCTCTTTTTGGCCCGTTAGGTATTAAACACATTTTTTAATGCATCCAGAAAACTCCTCCTCATTCTTTGGTTTCAAGGCAAGAATTCGTTTTCCATTGTGATTTTGAGACACTGGCCATTAATATCCCATAATAACTCTCTCCAGAAAGGGAGGCTCTTAAATTGGCGTGTACATAAGTGACATTTCAACATGTCTGCTCTTCATTAACCCACAGAGATTTCTCAAATCCTAATTAGGACCGAGAAGAGGAATCCATTCTTGTCCTTTCAAGACCTCCCTTCCCCCAGAACTTCTGCTGGAATTTTTAAATACCTTTTCCTCTGCCTTTTCATCCCACACAGGTGCACCAGGGCAGCTTTTCTGAAGATCCTATGCATTTTCAGAGCTTATGGGGCATGGAGAAAATTCTGGAATGATATTGTAACCATCTGGAAAATGAGTCTTTCCTGGGATGAGAAGACAAAAGAGGATAATGCCCTTTATTTTGTGTGTTCTTGGCCAGCAAAGTTGGGTAAACTCCACTCTGGACACATGGGAAAGAGAGGAACTGCAGCTCCTCTCAACAACAGACTCATGTGATAAACATCATGTAGAAACAGGGAATTATAGAATTATAGACGGGTTGGAAAGGACCTTAAAAAGCATCCAATTCCAGTAAATCAGGCCGCTCAGAGCCCTATCCAGACGTTATGGGATTTCTCCTGGGTGCTAGGTGAGTCAGTGAACCTCCAGTGGCTCAGGCAAGTCTTGGATTCACAGTTCAACTCCAGTTTCAAACTGTTCTCAATCTCTGTCCCAGACAAAAAAGCTTTTTTTGTCTGGTTTCAAAGGAGTGATATTTCCATGAGAAATGTCTCCTTTCAGGGGATTTGTCTTTTTTTAATGAACAACCCAAATATCCCCTCCTTCCCCTTCACTCCAATCCCAAACCATCTCTTGACATTTTTCAGCCTTCTACCAAGTCCCTCAAAGTTTTATATTTCATCTGGAAAAAGTGTCAGCACCAAAAAGTTTAGTGAGAAAAATAAAACATTTGGCTGTGTAGTGGTTTTGGTTTGTTAATTTAAGATTTTTGTTGAGATTTTTTTAATTAATGTGTTGATGAGTGTGATGGACGTCAGTGCTGGTTAATTACTTATGTATTTACTTCTTGTTGTGAGATAGGATTAGGAGAAAGGTAAAGTAGGTTTAGAATTTTAAAAGGATATAAAGAAAATTTTATTGATAGTAACTAAAAGAAAAGCAGTAAGAATAAAATAAATTTTTAAAAATATTTTTCTTCTCTTCACAACTTTTTCTTTTCTACTGATAATGTAAAGAAATAAAATTTTTCCTTAATTTACTATTTTCATACAAAACCATGACAGGCTCTTTTCCACGTGGTCTTGCTTGTCCTGTGGGCTCTGTCTCAATCAAATCCATGAGTTTTTCTTGGAGCTGGCTCCAGGGAATTTTGGTGCTGTGACCATCATGAGCCCAATCCAGAGAATCCCAGAAAAACTGAGGCTGGGAAAGGCCTCCAAGATCATCAAGTCCAACGTGACCAATCCTTGTCACCAGCCCAGAGCTCTGAGTGCCACATCCAGACATTCTTTGGACACCTCCAGGGATGGGGACTCCAGCACCTCCCTGGACAGCCCCTTCCAGTGCTTGACCACCCTTTCCATGTGGAAATTCTTCCCAAATTCCCCACTCCAGTTGGATGAACAGTTCCCTGATGAAACAGCATCAGTGTTTCAACACAGGTCCTCACTTGTACCACACGAGGAAGAACCAGCTCTTGGGTTTTGTGCATCCTTGTGCTCCTGGAAAGGCCAGGAGTCTTGGGGCCTTTCTGGGTCACTGTGACCCCGAGATTGTTAAAAGTCTCTTTTCTTAGCTTGGGCACTTGAAGAATGAGTCGGAGCTCTTCAGTTGTCGGTCTCAGGGTTGTTTATTGTGTCTTATCTATAAAAAATTTTCTCTTGCTCTGCCGAGGTCTGTCCAGCAGGACAGTTCCAGGCATTCTGCCTGCCCCCAGGGCGATGTTATGTCTTCATACTAAAAACTACGTGTACAATGTTTACAATTACTTTCCAATACCTATCACTTATGTTAGACAGTGAGCTTCTACTCTAAACCAATCTAAAAGTGCCAACATCACAGCAGAAGATGCAGGCCAAAAAGAAGAATGAGAAAGGCTGGACACACCTAGTTTCCACTATCTTGCCTCCTGAACCCCCATACCAAAACCCCTAAAATCTACTTTTCCATCCTGTGATAACTTCACTAATATTCTACTTAAACTGTTGTGGCTTGATGGTCTTCATACAAGGTTAGTAATTTGCTCTACGGGTCATAATCAAACCCACAGGTGTTTTGGACTCCGTGCCAGGGCTTTTGAGTCCCCTGCCAGGGGTCTTGGCCGTCTTGGACAGCCAGAGGGATGTTCTGGGTTCCCACATCAGAGCTCTGAATTCAACTCCCTTCCATAATTTGGTGGAATTAGCAATTGATACATGGGAAAATCATGGAATGGTTTGGGTTGGAAGGAATCTTCAAGATCATCTTGTTCCACGCCTCTGCCATAGGCAGGGACATCTTCCAGGTTGATCCAAGCTTCATCCAACCTGGCCTTGGACATTTCCAGGGATGGGGGATCATGATTTGGCTGTCAGAGCACATTCCTTATTGAAACATTAATCACTACTGTCATGCTTCTTATGACATAATTAATATTTTAATCTGTAAGAAAAGAGGATTTGGGAAAATCTGTTGTCCTGGGGATTCATTTTGTTTCTATTTCTGCTGCATTTTAACATTTGTTGGGCTGTCACCACGCTAAAGGTGAATTCCAGTTCAGGCTGGTTTTGCTTAGCATGGATATTTTACCATGGAGATCTTCCTTTGTGCATATGCTGGATGTTATCTAAATTTTCCTTTATGTTCACTGCCCTGAACTTACATTTACAGCAAATGATTTCACAGATTTGTGTTCCATATCCCAGGGATTTATTTATAGAGGGTGGAAAGAACATTGGTTTATTTTCTTTACTAATTTGTCACTTTTAATGCTTGTCAGCCAGATTTCATTTTTGAAAATGCACAAAAGAAGGAATATGTAAATCCAGTTTATATTTTTGTAGGTTTCCTCATATCAAAAGGATTCAGAATTAAACGGGGAAAAAAAAGAAAAGAAGAGCTGAATTAATCTTATTTGGAAAGAACTCAATCCTTCTTTAGTATTTCTTTACATATGATTCCTGGCTTTCCATCAAAAAACCCTCCTTCCACAACACTTTACATTTTTCACCCAGAATGTCTTCAGATGTTGGAAAAACAAATCAATTTTTTGGATAAATCTGCTAAAAAATAAAAACTGCTCACCTTTAAAGCATGAAAATTCTTTATCTTCAAAATCTTTTAAATCCAATTCTAAAGCTTTCCTGGTTTTAATTAAAACTTGAAGTCTTCTGACAAATACAAACTCTTTGCATGAAAACCTGGATGAAAAAAGGCCTTTTCTGTCCCTGAAAAGTTATTATTTCTTACAGCTTGTTTGGAGTCATAGCTAAGATCCCTTTTCCTCGGTAGTGTGCAAAAGCAAACACATTTTTAGGGAGTTTAATCAAGTTGTTACTCCTTGTTTGCAAGTAGGGAATATTGTGTGACTTCCTGCAGGCTGTATGAGAACAAAAGGCTCCTCACAGTCGATATTTTATTTAGTTATTCATCCAGCCCCAAGTGAAAACCTGATATTGGGCAGGCAAAGCCTCTCTTTGCCTTCCTCCTTCCCCTATTTCATGATGATGAATACCAAGCTCTGGGCAGTGAAAAAACCCCATCCATAACTGGGATTTTTTTTCTCCCCTCAGTAAATAACAAATAGATACAAGAATGTAAATTTTCCTTTCCCCACAAATACATTTTTGAGTAACAGTGGTGGATGGAATCTTTGCACAGGAGACAATGACAAGCAAATTACTCAGGTTTGTCACATGGGGAGTGACTCTTTTTCCTCCTCTTAATCCAGATTTTACTTTTTTAGCTTTTGAGTTGTCTTAACCAACTAAACCTTTGCAGATCTACTGTGAGATTTTGGGACTGTTCAGCCTGGAGAAGGGAGAGTTCCAGGGAGGCTTCAGAGCTCCAGGAGAGCTGGAGAGGGACTTGGGATGAGGGATGGGGTGACAGGAAAAGGGACAAAGGTCTTGAAGCAAAAAGAGTCGGTTTAGATTAGATATTTGGAAGGAATTCTTGCCTGTGAGGGTGCTGAGGCCCTGGCATGGGTTGCCCAGAGAAGCTGTGGCTGCCCCAGGCTGGATTGGGTTTGGAGCAACCAGGGATAGTGGAAGGGTGTGGAATGAGATGATTTTCAAGGTCCTTTCTAACCTAAATAATTCCAAGATTTTGTGTTTGTAAAGGACTTCTTCCTATAACCACCATGGTTGGAAAGCCAATTTACCAAAGAACAGGGCAGTAAGTGAACCATCTCCACTTTCCCCAGACTGGAATTTTGTTCCTGGGGGTATCCTCCAGCCTGCAGTCAAATTAAATGAGAATCGCTTTCACTGTTATCTTCCTTGGAAAAACTTTAAAACCGTTCAGTTTGCAGAATTTAAGGTTTTTTTGTGACATTAGAGATTGTACTGAGACTTATGCGGATGCTCCCCAAAGAGACAAACCCACAGTGCTCCTGGGCACCACAAAAATGTTTACCCAGGCCTTACACAAATAAAAGGTTCTTATAGCTGCCACAGTTAATAGCATCCTTCAAAATTATAAATGCAATTTAAATTACATTAAAGAAAAAAAAGTAGCATTATAAAAACCCTAATCAAATATAGTAAAAACACTGTTGGGATATTTATCTCCTGTAAACACATTTAAGTTGTGAGTGGTGAAATTGTGGCCTCTAAATTATAGAACCATGCATGTTGGAAAAGACCTCCAAGATCATCAAGTCCAGCCTTCCATCCAATACCACCACATTCACTAAACCATGCCCACAAATGCCACATCTGCTCATTTTTTAAACACTTCCAGGGATGGTGAGTCCACTCCTTCCCTTGGGAATCTGTTCCAATGCTCAACCACTCTTTGAGTGAATGCTCATGTATTTGAAGTAAACCTTGTTTTTATTTTCATATCTTCAGGACATTTTTTCAATGGAAAATTCTTAATTTTCCACACATGGAAATGGAGGCAGCTCTGGGGAAGGATTCATGTCCTTGTGGAACAAGACCAGATAGCAGGAATGATACAAGAGAGAATTCCCAAATCCTTGAGAATTCCACCAGTGCATTTACAGCATGATTTGATTTAGATACTTGATTAGTTTGGATTTAAAGGAAACTTCAAGATCATCCAGTTCCAAACCCTCTGCCATGAACAGGGACAGCTTTCACCAGACCAGGCTGCTCCAAGCTTGGCCATGAACACTTCCAGGGATGGAGCAGCCACAGCTTCTCTGGGCAACCTGTGCCAGGGCCTCACCACCCTCACACGGAGGAATTTCTTCCTAATATCCAAACCAAACCTCTCCTCTTTTAGTTTTAGTTGCCAGGATGTGTTTCTCAGACTGATGTATGACTTCACAGAGTTTTCTGCTCCTTGAGCTCCATGGTTTTTCTGTAGTCCTTCCCACACGTGGATCTCAAACCTATCCCAAATCTGGTGGGCGTTTGGGAGGCTGTTCCAAAACCTTCTTTGCCTTTCATGCTTAGAAATATTTTACTTTACTGCCAACATTCATTTGAGACGAGTTTTTAGCTCTTTGTCCTGGTGCCAGCTTCATCCTGCAGCTAAAATAATTCTTCCTTCTTCCTGCTGCTTGTCTGGAGGCAGAGTCTGCAGACCAGGCCCACTCCTACTCAGCTTCCAGCTCCAGCCAAGCTCTTCCAGCCTTTTCTATTAAAAGAAACTCTTCTTTAGCTCTGACAGTCCTTGCAGGTTTTCTTTTCCTGCCTGCATGGATTTCATGTTGCACCACCTTGCCTGAGTGAAGGTGAGTGGACTGGTTTGTGATATTTCCAATAAACTCCCAGCTTTGTAAACGTGGAAATACTGCTCTCCCTACAACATTCTCTGTTTTGCAGCAGTGCAGCATCACAGTCCGGTTTTTCAGACCTTTAATGGTCAAAAATGCCCTGTGGTTCATTTGTAAACAGAGTTTATTTTTTATTTATCTTTCCAATCTGTAAGTCCCAGAAAAAAGGCAAGGAAGGAGCCAGAGGTGCTACTTAAATTAAGTCAGTGTCTCATAGGCCAACTCCTGATTTCTCTGCAAAACTTGAGTTTTGTTTTGAAGCCAACCCAAAATGTGATGAGATACCCTTGCCCTTCAGAGGTGGTCACTGCTTCCTGTTCCAGTTTTTAGCCCAAGCTTTTCCTGAAATTCTCCATTCACAGAATCTCTTCTCCACCACTGTCTGAGTATCTTACAAGGTGTTTCCCCTCATCTTCCTCACTTCAGCTGAGACTCTTGATCCCTCATCCCATCTCTGGGGTCTTGCACCAGGTTTGTGTATTCCCTTGGCACACTCTGGATATCACAGGGATGACAGTGAGATGTGAGATGTTTTCATGGCAATATCATTTACTGAGAGCTTTGCTTTGCCAGGCTAGCCCAACAAATGATAAAATTATGGTCTGAAAATGGAGAGAGAAACAATAGAAAAGATTAATCGCTGCTACTCACCCAAAAGATGCTCCTTCCTGTAGGCTTGTTTTGGGATGATTCCCCTTATGGAAATATTTCTTTCTGTATTTGTATGTTTGTGTTCATATATCTCTATATCTTGAACTGACAAACACCAAGTATTTCTTAAATGTCTACTTAAAAGAACTAAGAAATGTTGGTGGGAATTGCAGAATGTTTTCAGAGAATCATGGAATAGTTTGAGTTGGAAGGCCCCTTCAAGATCACCGTGTTCCAACTCCTGCCATAGGCAGGGACACCTTCCACTCTCCCAGATTGCTCCAAGCCTTGTCCAACCTGGCCTTGAACACTTTCAGGGATGGGGCACCCACAGCTTCTCTGGGAAAACTGTGCCAGGGCCTCACCATCCTCCCAGGCAAGAATTCCTTCCCAATTTCCCATCTAACCCTTCTCACTTTCAGCTTAAAGCCATTGTCTCTTGTCCTGTGTCTCCATGCCTTGTCCCAAGTCCTTCTCCAGCTCTTCTGGAGCCCCTTCAGGCACTGGAAGGGGCTCTGAGGTCTCCCTGGAACTTTCTCTTCTCCAGGCTGGACATTGCCAGCTCTCCCAGCCTGGCTTTACAGGAAGTGAACATGTGGAAGTGATGTAAAAATGTTCTCCAGGAGCCTTTGATCTGCCCATTGTGCAGTGTTTCAGCTCCCAGAATCCCAGAATGGTTGGGCTTGGAAGGGACACAAAGATCATCTAGGTCAACCTCACTGCTCAGGCAGGGAATCCCCCAGAGCACGTAACCCAGGTTTGTATTCACAATCTTTGGGATTGTGAATTTTGACTATCTCCAGGGAAGGAGACTCCACACCCGCTCTGGGCAGCCTGTTCCCTTGCATGGTCACATCCCAGCAAAGTTCTTCCTCTCATTCAGGTGGAACTTCCTTCATTCCAGTTTCTTCCCATTGCCTCTTGTCCTGTTGTACCACCCAGCAGAGCCAGGTGGTAGCACTGGTGGTTTATCTTCTTTTCTTCTACATCTTTATCCATTTTCTACAGCCTAACTGGATGAAAAAAAA
>JAXCLO010000114.1:150879043-150897173 GCA_035583995.1 Arremon aurantiirostris
CAAAGAAACCACCCAAAAACTAAAAAAAAAAAAAACAAAAAAAAAAAACACTAAAGCCTGGAATATTGTTTGTGTTGTGTTTTTGAGAGGGGCTCCAGCCCTGACATCAACTTGGTGGCATCCCCTGCACTCACTCCAGCAGCTCCACATCCATATTCTGGGAACCCCAGAGCTGTCACAGTGCTCCAGGCAGGTCTCACAGGAGCAGAGTAGAGGGGCAGAACCACCTTCCTCAACCTGCTCCTGCTTTTCTTGAGGTTTCCTGGGACACCCTTGGTTTTCTGGGATGCAAATGTTTATTGCCAATAATGCTGAGTTTCTTAGGATGGCTTTTATTGAGGATTTCAGGATCTTGAGGTCATCTCACCCAAGGCCCAAGCTCCCACATTATCCACCTGCACCTGCCAGCTCCCAAGTCCTCCCAGCTCCCTGCTGAAGGCACAATTCCAATTAATTCCTGCCACAAACCATCACACACCCTCCAACCTCTTGTGCATGGATGTCCCCGGGCAGTGACCAGGAAAACACATGGAAAATGAGAAAGGGAAGAGATGCCAGCAGACTGGTGTGGGTCACACACCCCAACAAATCCCAGGGCAGCGAGGCAGAGACCTCTCCCCAAGGTTTCCTTGGCACCAGGGCACTGGGACAATCTGTTCCCAAACTGCTGAACTCCTGTGTCTAACTCATTTGAAACCCCCTTTTAATTACTCATTTTACAGAGATATTTTTGTTGCTGTGTGTATTAGCTGAGTTAGGTTATGATTTTTTAATGCCACTAGAGGGAAAAGAAACCTTTCACTCAGAACTGACTTTTAAACATTTTTTTTTGTCTTTTGCAACCAAGATAAACAAACCAGCATTCCAGTCTGTGACTAAAGTTTGTTGTTTTGAACTCCCTGCCTCTAGAGCTGAGCCTGGAAAAGATTTTTCTTCTCTATGAAAAGTTCAATATCTGTGAAAAAAAGGTCTGTTTACATCTTTTATCAGCTGGTCACAGGAGATATCCCTGTGCAGGCACTGCTGTTCCTCTGTGCCACCCCTTGAAAGCTCAAATACTTCACAAAACTCAAATTTATCAGCGCAAGACCATTTCTTCTGGGCCTCATCTAATGTGGGTGGTGCTTTCACTTCTCATTAGCTCAGAATTAGGTGAATAATGAACTGCAGACACCAAAACCTCAGTACTAAGATATTTCAAGCTCATAGATAATTCAAGCAAGAGTCTTATAAAATATTCTTGAATATAAATATCTAAATTCTGCTTACATGGCTTTTTAGGCAAATACCTATTACTTTTTTAGGCAGATACCTATTACTTTTTTACCTTGTTCTTTAACTCATCAATGCCTGATTCCTGTCAAGATACATGAGGATAAATAAGGCCATCACTTCAAAGGAGGAAAGAGGGAAAAGGATACTTTGGCCTTCCCAAAATGCTTGGAAAGCCACAGAGAGAAAAATTATCCATTCTCCAAGACTTTTCATGATCAAAAAAGCTTGTCTTAAGCTCAGGTCTTTGTGATTCTTCAGCCATAGAGAATAAACCTCCTGCAGTTTAGAAGCTTAGACTCTGCACCAGGTTAAAGCTGATGCAGAAAAGAAAGGCAAGTCTGGACATCAGCACTGAATGGAAACTCACTGGTTTTGTCTTCTTTCCAGGAAAAGTTGAGGGTAAAATACAGAATTCATTCCTTTTTCCCATCAGTGGAGCAAAGACCAAGTGCAATGCCAAGAAAGGGAGGGAGGCAAAGGAGGATGCAGCAAGGCCAGGACTAAGGTTGGAAAAGTCAGAGGAAGTCATAGAAGTCATAATGGTTCAGAAAATCAGAAAATCATGGAGTGTTTTGGGTTGGAAGGGACCTGACAGATCATATCATTCCAAACCTCTACCATGGGCAGCATCGCCTTCCACCATCTCAGGTTGTTCCAAGTCTCCCATCCTGGCCTTGAACACTTCCAGGGATGGGATGTCAAAAACTTGTCTGTGCCAGGTTCTCACCACCCTCACAGAGAAAAATTTCTTGCTAAAATCCAATTTAAATCTACTTTCTTTCAGCTTAAAGCCATTCCCCCTTGTCCTAAGTTCCCAGTTGAGCATTCTACCTGGCAGTAAGAAATAATCATTGTTTGTTATAAACAAAACTGTGATGGGGAAAATCTTACCCCCATTCCCTCTTCCCAGGCTCTCATTGGAGATGTCTAGGAAATACTCATGATTTTATAATGGAGAGAAGAAGGGAAGTGAGATCTGACTGCGTCTGCCAGCAGGGAGAAACCTGAAATGGGTCTAAATTTGCATTTAGATTTGCTTTTTTGGCAGCAATGTTTTCTACTGGGTGCCAAGAGACCCCCTCTGGGCTTGAATTATTTCTCAGGGAAAAAGAATCAGCAGCAGCTATTTCATAACCAGGGATACTCTGAGGGAGGGTTGTAAAGACTGGAAGGGGCTGTAAATACTGGGGGAAACAAGCCAGGACTGGGGGATGATTCACAAGCTGCATCTTTTGCTGGTGCAGAAGGAGGGAAGGTTTGAATGAGTGTAAGCCAGGAAAAGCCTGTGGGAGGCAGAACCTGCCCTCAGCATCATGGCAGCCACAGGACATGGTTTGGGTGTCATTCTTTTGCCTCTGGGCAAGTCAGAAATGTAGCATACCCAGTCAGGACCCAGGACATCCCTCTGGCTGTCCTGAGCAGCCAAGACCCCTGTCAGGGGTCTCAGAGACCCTGGCACAGAGCCCAAAATGCCCCTGTGGGTTTGATTATGACCTGTGGAGCAAGTTACCAACCTTAGATGAAGATCTGCAAGCCACGACAAATTAAGCAGAATGATAGTGAATTTATCACACGGTGAAAAAGTAGATTTTGGGGTTTTTAGAATGGGGGTTCAGGGGGGCAAGATGGAGGGATCTGGGTGTGTCCAGCCTTTCTCCATCTTCTTCTTGGCCTCCATCTTCTGCTGTGATGTTGGCACTTTTAGATTAGAGTAGAAGCTCACTGTCTAGCATAGGTGGTAGGTATTGGAAAGTAATTGTAAACATTGCATATGTAGTTTTTAGTATAAAGACATAACACCACCCTGGGGGCAGGCAGAATGCCTGGCCTGTCCTGCTGAGTGGACCTTGGCAGGGCAGGAGAAAATTTTTTATAGATAAGATACAATAAACAACCCTGAGACCGAGAAATGAAGAGCCCTGACTTTTTATTCAAGCACCAGGCTGGGAAAAGAGACTTTCAAACTTTCCTCAGGGTCACTCTGACCAGCTAGAGACCCCGACAGCACGGAGCCACGGAATCGATTGGGTTGGAGGAGAACTCTGAGATTTGTTCCAACCTTAGGCTAAACACCACCAAGCACTGGGTGCCATGTCCAGCTTTTCCTTAAACACCTCTGGAGATGGTGACTCCACCACCTCTCTGAGCATTCCAGTCCAATGCTTGGTGACCCTTTCCATGAAGACATTCCTCCTGATGTCTGACCTGAATCTCCCCTGGTGTAGTTTGAGCCTGGGAGAAGTGGCCAACCCCTTCAGCTGCTCCCTCCCATCCAGGAGTTGTGCAGAGCCAGAAGGTGCCCCCTGAGCCTCCTTTTCTCCAGGCTGAGCCCCTTTCCCAGCTCCCTCAGCTGCTCCTGGTGCTCCAGACCCTTTCCCAGCTCTGTGCCCTCCTCTGGACATGCTCCAGCCCCTAAATGTCTTTCTTGAAGTGAGTGGCCCAAAACTGGACACGGCACTCAAGATGTGACCACAACCTGATTATAAAATAATCCATTGTAATTATACAACAGACTTATAAATTAGGTACTACATTGGCACTATCCACACTTTATTAGCAATAAATCTATTTTTTAATCATCCACAAAATCCCTGTGTCCTATTTGTGGCATGGAACTTCCTCCCACTATCTCTGTGACTCAGAGTGAGGCAAAGCTGGAAGGCTTGGTGGGACCAAGGACACTTCCATCTGACAGTGGGTAAATCTTGAATGAAACACAGATCAGACCTTTAGCAGCAAAAGGAGATCAAGGGTGGTTCTGAACTGCTGAAGGGAGGGCAGACAGCTTTGTGTGAAAGTCTTGACTCTGCTTGTTTACTAGAAAATTCAAAATTAAATCGTTCTGGACCAGACTGACATGATGATACAGAAATGTAGCCTCAAAAAAATGAGAAAAGACCCATAAAAGAGAAAAAAATCCAATACAAGAAGCCTGAATTATCACATGGCCCCCTTTGCCTCTCCATCATTGCAATCATTAGTAGGGCTGTGTCATCCAAGGCAGCGCTGAGTTGCTGGCACGGCTGGTTTTCGGTAGTTCAATTCACTTGTAACGCCTCAAAGAGGATTTAAACTCTTCTATTTTGTTTCATGCCTGGGTCTGACTCAGAGAAGTGTCACATTTTGGCTGTGACATCCAAAGCCCGATGGCCTGTGGTCAAACCAGGCATTACCTCATTCCATTCACTCACTGCGGTGACTCATTCCCCGTCCTTGCTGGGAACAACACTTTAGGCTCAGTCCTTTGCAGAGGGGTGTAAATCACTCAGAGATGAGAGGTTTATCTCTGTCCATGATCAAACCTGGGCTAAAGCAGTGAATTCAGAATGAGCCTGACCTCGGGGCTTCTCTCCATGCTGTGAATTCTGGTCCTGGTTACTCACTCAGCTTTGCAGTCCACACCTACTGATCCAATAGTCCCTGCCAGAATCCAATTCAATTTATATTTAAGACCATTCTCAGACCGCTTGCTGAAGGATCTTTACTCAGCCAGCACAGGTGCCCCCCCCGCCCCAGCAAACTTAGTCCAGTTCTCAAGGTGCAGAGAAGAGAATCCAAGTTTTCCAGAGCTTTCCTGATGAGCATTTCCAGATTTTAAGTCCCTGTTTCATTAAAAGACATTCTTATTGAAGCCAAAATGCTTCTCATACACATATTTTTGATAGGAGGATGTTTAAGGAGATTGTTTGGTTAGAATCAGAATATCCTGAGCTGGAAAGGCAATTCCAACTCCTGGCCCTGCACAGGACACCCCAAAAATCACTCATGTGGCTGAGGGTGTTGTCCAAACACTGTGACCACTTCCCTGGGGAGCCCATTCCAGTTCCTGACTGCCCACTGGGTGAAGAATCAGGTCAACAACAAACACCTGAATCAAAAATCAGATACAGAAGATAGAGGAGGTTTTTGGAGGCCCAGAATTCTCCTGATTGTGATACCAACAACCAATCATGGGAGCAGGAGAGCAGAGGAGAGCTGGCAGGACAGAGAGGTGTCCCATGCCAAAGGCAGCCACAAGCTTGGCGCTTCTGGATTTTTCATTTAATTAAAACATCACAGAGGGGTTTGGGCTGGAAGGGACCTTCAAGATCATCTCATTTGCTATGGAAGGGACCTTGATTATCACGGAATTCCAACCCCCTGCTGTGGGCAGGAACACCTTCCATTAGAGCAGGGCTCCAAGCCCTTAATCTGAAGAAAGAGGGGGAAGCTCCTGCTCCTTCTCTCACAGAAAATGAATAAACAAACCAAGCTGGAGTGCAACAAGTGATTTGGTTGAGAATAAGATGACAGTGTAGAGGTGAAGCTCTTCATGTATTAATCCAGAAATGCAAGATCTGCCATCCTTCCCTTGAATCCAATGCTGATTTCCAGTTGGATAGCTGGTCTTTATCCTGTGACTCTCAAAGCAGCTGATGTAGCATATCCATGTCCTTCCCCAGAATGCCATTTCCCAGGGATTAATAACAATTTCCTGAGGCACCAAGGGTTGGGATTTAGGCCTTGCTGCGAATCCTCCAGGCTTAAAAAAATTTTAAAAAGAATAAAAATCAATATTGCTTACATTTGTTTTCATATCTTATCATTTGCGGGTGTGGGGAGACAGCATTTATTGATGACTAAGTGAGCCCAGCAGTGTCTCAGTCAATTCTTATCACTCCATTTCACTGCAGGCAGCTGCCCCATCCCTGGCTGCACTCTCTATATTTTCACTGTATTACTGCTGTGATGTTTAGCATGCAACAGGCAGCGTTGCTTTTGTGAGGGGAGCAATATCAAGCCTGAAATATTGTTGCTGGCAATAAGTGAATGCCCTCTTCATGCCTGAAATATCAGGAATGCCCTAATCTGTGAGTGAGGGCTGTTCTGACAACACATCTCCGGGTGTAATTATAGCTGAAGGCTGGGATCCGTCTCGGCAGCAGCTGCTGACTGGCGCTGTCGCCTTCCCTCATAGCTCCTGAGCAGTGGCTTGGCTTATGAATATTCATCAGCAAAGTGTCAGGAGCACTGATAACAGCTTCAGAGAGATTCATTAAATAAAGTCCAGGCTGCAGATCCACCAGCTCGAGTGAGTGGGGCTGATCTCCAGTGAAAGAATCGCCGTGGCAGTGGGAGGTTGAGGGAGAGCTAAGGGGAAATAACTTGGCACAGGGAACAACAGAGGGAAAGAATGGATTGTTCCATGCCAGGAAAGGAATCCCGGAGCACAGCAGAGAGGAAATGGCAGTGCTGCAGTTAAACAGAACAGCTGATTGTAAATAAAACAGGAGATCAAGGCTTCAAAGGCACCAGAAAGCAAAAAAGAGGGGGCTTGGCTCAGTTCAAGGAGCAAGCTCACATAGGAAGAAAGGGGTGGCTTTAGTCTGGAGGGTTGGGTTAGATGGAATATTGGGAAGAAATTCTTTCCTGGGAGGGTGGAAAGGCCCTGGCACAGGTTTTCAAAAAAACCTGTGGTTGTTCTGTGAAAAATGCATATTTTATGATTGGCTTTTCACAAATATTAAAATGAATATTATATGTGTTGTGTTGGAAAGTAATGCTGTATTAATTCTCTTAAATAGCGTGTTATATATAGTTTTAGGTTGTAACAAAATGTTAAAATAGAAACCATACTTTTTTATAATTTTTTTAAAGAAAGGATTCACAGTGAGATAGCAGCCACAGGACACCTAAAACTTTCAGAGAAAGAGAATTTATTGCCCCATTTTCAGGAGATATTAACTTCTTCCCACCTCGCTCAGGATTGGAGATGCTGTTAGGATTAGGAGGAAGAAGTTGAGGATGATGAGACAGAATCCTGTATTTGAATGGAATTTATGCATCATGTATGAACTGTATGAACTGTATGAATATGCAACAGGGTATTGTTTTTAAGGGTTAATGCTCTGTTAATGTGTGTCCTTTTTCAGGCTTATGCTGCTCAGGAAAAGGCACTCGGACATCCGTAACTCTTTGTTTCTATTGTCTCATATTGTCCTTATCCAAATTGTCCAAATTATTATTACTCTAATTATATTACTATTTTTATAACCATTTTATTACTATTAAACTTTTAAAACTTTAAAAACAAATGATTGGCATTTTTCACATGTCCCATCCCTGAAAGTGTCCAAGGCCAGGCTGGATGGGGCTTGGAGCAACCTGGTCTAATTAAAAGTGTCTTTGCCCATGGCAGGAGTTTGGAATGAGATGATCATTCAGGTCCCTTCCAACCCAAACCATTCCAGGATTATATGATACAAGAAATGTCCATGTCTCCACCTCCTGTGGAGGAATAGTTGTGCTCACACAGTGATATCTGACTATTCCTGTTGTTGGTACAGCCTTGGCACAAATGGTGGGATGCTCTTCACACTGATGTCATGCAGGTGAGGCCCCACAGACAGATCCAGCCCACTGAGTCAGTGCAAAGACTCAGGGCAGAGCCATCAAAAAGTTCTTCATCATCTAAAAACAAGGGGGAAAAGAGACCCACTCCTAATGAACTTGGGTTCTTAGCAGCAGTGAGCAGTGAGTCCTGTTTGTTGTAAGATCCTTAAATCCACAAACATGATGTCTGCTGTGGATAAGAACCTCTGGAGTGAGAGTTTGGTGGTGCCCACCTGCCCTGGAGAAGTCTTGCAAAGCCCTGAAGAACATTCTCACAGCAGGCTCTAAACATGAATTGTATATCTATATGAATTTAAGGAATTTAAAGGAACCTGAGAGTGACCATAGGAGGGCCATGAGGTTGGTGAAGGGTCTGGAGGGGAAGCCACAGGAGGGCCTGCTGAGGTCACTTGGTTTGTTCAGCTGAGGAAGAGGAGGCTGAAGTGAGACCTCATTGGGGTCTGCAGCTTCCTCATGAAGGAAAGAGGAAGGGCAGGCACAGATCTCTTCTCTCTGGTGAGCAGGGCAGGACTCAACTGAACAGGTCAACAACAAACTGAAGTTGTGTCAGAGGAGGTTTAGCTTGGATATCAGGGAAAAATTTTTCACCCAGAGGGTGGTTGGTCAATGGAACAGGTTCCCCAGGGAAGAGGTCACAGCACCAAGCCTGACAGAGGCCAAAAAGGCATTGGGACAGCAGTCAGCCACAGGGTGGGATTCTTGGGGATGTCCTGGGCAGGGCTGGGAAATGGCCTTGATAGTCCTTGTGGATCCCTCCCAACTCAGGATATTCTGTGATTCTATAATTTTGTGTGCACATCAGCTTTCATCTTCTCCCAGGCTTTCCATGAAGGCTGCTTTGGAGAAAAACAGTGGGAATGCAAACTGGAGCAGCCACAGGACTCAGAAATCAGTTTAGCCCCCAGAGAGGCCAAGGCACAGCTTGCACCCAGAAGCAGCTTTCTTTATTATTGTACATATTACTACAGATTTTACAGCAGATATTGTGATATTATTACAGATTTTTAGCTCTGACTGGGCCCTGTTGTGCCTCTGTACACATGGAATGGGATTCCTCCAATGGACCCATCTGTGCCAGCCACCCTGAGCTTCCTTTGCACTTCCAGAGGGTAATTCCTCTCATCCTAAAGCAACCAGTTAATGCTGAGAGATGAATCATGTTTGGAAATGCCTGAGTTTGTCCCCTGTCAAGAGGTCCAGCTGAGCAATAGAGTCCTACAACACCGTTTTGTACATGGATCAGGGCTGAATCACAAATTCATCATTCACAGGTGCTGAACTCAGGGATGACAGCATTTGACATAAGTCACTCTTTTCCTCCCTATTCCCAAGTAGTTACATTCATCCAAGGCTGCTTCTTTTCTTCCCAAGACGTATTTCACAGTCAGACAACTCAAAGCAATCTGCAAGCACGAAAAAAGGATGCCCTGTTCCTCTGTGTAGCCACCTGGTGCAGACCCAAGAGGAGATTTTAGCTCTGTCCAAACCTGAAGACAGAAATTGTCATTTCCTAGAGTCCATCTCACTGTGCTTGCACTAAAAAAAAAGCAAATAGTGCAAGTGTGGGTGTCCTGCAGCCTCATGTCTAAAAAGCTGTGAGATCCTGACATGCTGGTGAGTCAACAATGCAGTTGGAGGCAGGAGAATATCTTGGAGGTCAGGAGTTTAGGCGTGGTGTCCTTCAAAACAAAAACAGAGAATTGTCTTCTGAATTGGAAAATCAGGAATTACAAGCAAAATCCCGGGTTTGGGCAGGATGGCTGGGGGAGAGAGAGTTGTAAAATGCCTGCTGGGGATTTAAACAAGAGTTTGGTGTGGGCATTGAGTGCGGCTGACACCCGGGCAGCCCCTTGGCCTTGCCTGAGGGGTTGAGGAACCCTTTAATTGCATTCAAAGGGCTCATTTTAATGAGAAGTGGCAGCGTTAATTGCTTGGGTAGTTCCTGCCTAATAGAACCCTTTCAGAGCTGTTGGTAAATGGGTCCCTTTTCAGGCCACAGGGACACTTTAATATGTCTCCACACACTCATTAGCTGCCTAAGAACAAATCCTTTACCCCAGCCTCGGGCTAAAAAAGGTTACAAATCCTACAGCTCCTACATCTCTGCAACCCAGAGCCCAATTGCCCAGCAGACAATCCCAGAAGGATCTAAAATAGTGCAAGGAAATCCCAACTGGGGACACATCTTTGCCCAAGGACCCGGTGGGATGGCGTGACCCCAATGAATTATAGATTAGGAATTTCACATTTTTCCATGTTTATTGGCTTGGCCTCATTAGCCTGGTTAGTTCTGGATCCTTGTCTCTCCAGAGCAGGAGAGGTTTCCTTGAAACTTTCCAGTGTGCAAGTTTAAGGAATATAGAATTAGCCACAGGAACTCTTTGATTTTATAAATATAGAATGTCATCTTTCTTTATCGCTTTTTAAAAGCAACACTAGAACCTTGGACTCAAGCTTGGCTACAACTGGAAAGAGAAGAACTTCCTCCACAAGCAGCTGTGGGCTCCCTGTCAGAATCACAGGATCATGGAATGGTTTGAAATGGGAGACGCCTTCAAGATCATCTCATTCCAGCTCCTGCTGTGGGAAACCTTCCACTGTCCCAGTTTGCTCCAAGACCCTTCCAACCTGGCCTTGGACACTTCCAGGGATGGGGCAGCCACAGCTTCTCTGGAAAACCCGTGCCAGGGCCTCACCACCCTCACAGGTGTTAGGAAAATTAATCCTACACACATCAGAGGTTTATGTCCATAAAGGAGACAGAAGAGTCCTTTTACTTTATTCAAATAAAGGGAGAGGCCATGGGGCATTCCCCTGGGACCTCTCAAATTTTTGGAGGATGCAGCCTCCCTTTTTATCCCAATTTCCTGGCTGCATTTCCCTTCTCTCTCTCCCCATTGGCTGAGGTACTTAGAGGTACAGACTTCCCAATACACCTGATACTGAAGATTTCCTTCTAATGTATAACCCTCCCTTTTAATTTTTAATTCTTATGGAATTTAGGGGTTTTTCTTCTCCATTGTTTCTTTCATCTTTCAATGTCTAATTTAATTTATCAGCTAACTTAAAGTTCATTAGTAAAAGCAAATATCTTTCTCCATTCATCAATCAGTGGAATCCTTCCCATTGTTTCTTTTATCTCCCAGTTCTGGTTTTATCTACCAGCAGACCCACAGCTTGTTTGTAAAGACAAATCTGCTATTCCTCTCACAGGGAAGGATTTTTTCCTAACATTTCATATAAACCTACCTTACATCAGTTCAAAATTATTTGTCTTTCTCCTGGCACTCCAGACCCTTTCCTAAATTCCCTCTCCAGCTCTCCTGGAACACCTTCGGGCACTGGAAGGGGCTCTAAGCTCTCCCTAGAGCCTTCCGATCTCCAGGCTGGACATTCCCAGCTCTCCCAGCCTGGATCCAGACCAGAGGAGCTCCAGGAACTCCAAATCCTTCAGAAGGTGATCCCAGAACTGAACACAGTGCTCCAGGTGGGCTCTCATGAGCAGACCGGAGTGAAGAGTCAGCTCCTGTTTCTTGCTGCCTCTTAAAAAGATAAACTTTCAGTCTGGAAAGTCCAGAGGAACATCAGAGCCCGGTGCCAACCCTCAATTGATTAACAATTTGGTTTCATCTCCATTTCAGAGCCCGTGGAAGGAGCTGTGGTGTGCTCAGAGTCTGGGACTCACTGTTCCAACAGGGAAAAAAAAAAATAAAGCACGATTCCATCAAAGCTGTCATTCCTTTTGGCAAGCAAACCCATTAGAGATGCATGAGGTGCGCTCTGAAGTCTCTCCCCATTTACTCCTCTGTCGTCCGCCCGCTGTGGATTTCTTCAGCGCTCATTCCTAATGAATCCTGCTGTTCCATGGAAATTACCCGTGTTGGGCTGCACTGGGATGGCTGTGCCTGCCTGGATTACCTTTGGGAAGGTGTTAATGAGAGGTGGCAGGGCTGGCAAGAAGGGGAGAAGCTCAGCTGAGCACACCCAAGCTCACAGAGATCACACAAAGCAATTAAAAATCAAAGTTCAGGAGGTGTCAGGCTCTGCAGGGCTTGGGCTGTGGAGCATCCAGGAGAGTCTCCTTCACATCCCATTTAGTAAGGGAGGGATCCAGCTCAGGAGTGACATCCCACTTACATTATCCCATTAGAAACTGGTGGCACATACTGCTGCCAAAGGGACCAGAGGGATGGGCCAGCTCTACTGTGAGGAAAAAAATGAGAGAATTGGGATTGTGCAGCCTGGAGAAGACAAGGCTTTGGGGTGACCTAATTGTGGCCTTCCAGTACCTGAACAGAGCCTGTAAGGAAGATGGAGAGATTTATTCACAGGAGCCTGGAGTTACAAAGAGAAATGGCTTCAAATTGACAGGGAATAATTTTAGATTGGATATAAGGAAGGTCTCTTTCCACTCCAAGGAGGTGCTGGGACATGGGACAATTATATATAATTTAATGCTAAAATGAATAAGAGGAAATGGCCTCAAGTTATGCCAGGGAGATTTAGGTTGGATGTTAGGAAAAATTTCTTCATCAAGAGGTTTGTCAAACACTGGAACAGGCTGCCTGTCGTGGGTTGTAAGATAGGGTTTGGGGGTGTGTATTCCATTGCCATCTGTTAGAGGTGGGGCAGTTATCTTCTGTTAATTGGGCAGTTTTTCTTTATCTCTTCCACAACCAATCCTCCCTCTGGGGAGATATCTTCTGTTAATGGTCAATTGAGTCTCACTGCATGACTGATAAAATTACATCATCCCATTGTGAGATGCTCTGCACAGAGGGAGGAGCCAAGCATTCCTACCTGGATATAATCTGAAATTTGGAACACCACAGTCAGCCTTTTCCACTGGATTCCCAGAGCAGCAGCTTTCTTTTCCACTGGATTCTCAGAGGAAGACCAGGCCCATCTACACCACCACCAGACCTTCAGAGGAAAACTCTACCCTTTTACAGGATCACTGCTTCAACAGAACCACATCTGTCACTCCAGAAGGACTGCAGCCACCATTTAATGGGACTGCTACCAACACCCTGACCAACAGGGTGTCAGGTTGTATTCTGACTCCGTCGGTGTTGTTTTGTATTACTGCATTTTTGTTTTATTTTTATTGTTTCCCTAATAAAGAACTGTTATTCCTATCCCCATATCTTTGCCTGAGAGCCCCTTAATTTAAAAATTATAATAATTCAAAGGGAGGAAGTTTACATTTTCCATTTCAAGGGAGACTCCTGCCTTCTTTAGCAGATACCTGTCTTTTCAAACCAAGACAGCTTCTCCCCCTGATTCACTTTTGTTTATACTTTCTGAGGTCTGAGGCAAATGGTGTGACCTTGGTTCCCAGGCCCAGAAGGTTTGTTTAGTCTGACCAAAATGTGAAGAAAGCTAACTAGTCTTCTATATCGAGTTCAGTTATACACTAATGCAGTACAGAATCTAAAAAATATAAAAGCTAAAAACTTAAGGCATCACCCACATGCAGAGAGATGGTTGAGCTAGCACCAGAGTGCCCCCTGCAGTCTTGGGGGAATCATTGCACCTGCCCTGCCCAGCCAGGAGCCAACCGTGCCCCTACCGACTGTGACCATAGCTACACCCAAGGGGAAAGTGCTTGACAGTCGAGAGAAGGCTGTTATTAGGTTTCTGTTTTTGTTTGTTGTTGTTGCTGCCATTGTTGCTTGTCTTGTTATACGTACACATATATACAGGCTAGTAAAGAATTGTTGAATTGTTATTCCTTTTCCCATGTCTTTGCCTGAAAGCCTCATAATTTCAAAGTTATAACAATTCAGAGGGAAGGGAGTCACATTTTCCATTCTAAGGGAGGTTCCTGCCTTCCTTGCCAGACACCTGTCCTTTAAACCTGAACAGTAATTCAAAGAATTATTATTGCTCTGAAAATTTTGTCTTCACTCTCTTCTGTTTTCAGCAGAGAGCTGTTTGTTTGCTTTGAAAATGATGTTTACAGCATTTCAATGAGCATATGGTCCATCAGTGTTTACCTCATATTAGCCAAAATTTCAGGCAGAGTTTTCAAGACATACAACAGGTTTTTCCCCCCAGTTCATCTTTCTGCTGAGATGTTTGGAAAATGTTAGCTAAGCCCAAGGCACATACTATTAAGTAAGTTCTCCCAAACAGTTCACAGATTCTTTGTAGAAACCCACAAAATTATTTTAAACACAAGAACAAGGAAAAAATACATAAATTAGGGTCAAATATAAACAGGCAGTAGTCTAGAAATTCACTCCTGGAGTGTTTAGCTTGTGAGCATGGCATTAAGCCGGGCTACAAATAAAATATATACTCACCTTTTTTATTTTTGCTATTCTTTAGTAAAGAATATAATGTGGAACTCAAAGCAATAAAGTGGAGTTAGTATTATCAGCAACGATGAGACAGACAGTGAGACTGAGAGATGGTCAGAATCTAAATTTATTGTGGACTACCTATGCTTATATACTATTTTAGGAAGGCTAGTAATGTTTTACTACAATGATTGGGTTAGTCATCACATAAACAAACTTATTCATTTTACAATATCTCTTGCTTGCAGAAGTCTTGATGTAATTTTCCTTTCCGGTAAGTCAGTCTGATTTAATCTTCTTGAAATCTTCAAAGCTGTTAGTTCTTGCCAAGGCTTCCTGATTATCAAATATCTTATGCTAACCAGGTCCAAAGTCCATAATCTGTCTTGTTTATCCCAATGTAGGATTGATAAAGAAGGACCTGTGGTGGCCCAACTCCAGTCCTTCCTCTGTTGTGGTGTCCTTGATGATCCTGCTCTCTGCCAGGAAGACATGGTCAGAGAAAGTCTGTAACTTCACTTGGGCTTTTCTTGCCCCAGCTTCTCACTCACAAGGTTGGGACACACTTTCCTACCTCAAAAGGCAGTTATGAGGAGGAATATGTCACTGTCAAGTGCTCAGATATTTGCCTACTGAAGAACAGTCTTATCTACTTATGATGAAACAGAGACCATATCCTACCCCCAGACTTGAGCAGGCACCATCCACTGTCATGCTACCCTCCAGGACCTCATCTGATGTGACTAAGCTGAAAAAGGAGAATGCATTCGCTCCATCTTGTCCATCAGGGCACCATGTGCTCCACTTTGTCCATCAAGACATGTGCTCCACCTCATCCATTCAAGCACTATGTGCTCCACTACAGCACCAAGAGATACCAGTTGCAAGGGCCACAGTTCAACCTTTGCCTTGATATTTGGGTTGGGGAAGGCCCACAGTCTGACCACCAAGTCCTGGCAGAGGCAGCAGAGTAGGGCTCAGCAGACAGAACTGCTGGTATTCTGGGAATCATAGTCCAAGTCCATGCCTGTGGTAAGCTGACCATGACTGAATGCCAGACACTCACTAAAGCCACTCTCATGCCACAAATTGACAGGGGAGAGAAAATGTAATGAAAGAAGTACTAGCACTTTTATGACCACAAGCCTGAACTCAACCAATTGCATTCATCATGTGCAATCTAATTCATATTTACTTAAAATATTTTGATGCAAACACCTTATACCCATGCCACTGAAGCCACTGAAACTGCGAATCAACATGTGCTGGTTGTCAGTTGCCCCTGTACAGAAGCAGAAGAAATGTACACAAAAGTCACCCTATAAAAAAGCTTCAGCAAAGACAGTTAAGGAGGATGAGGAAAGCAAAGAGGATGATGAAGCAGAACCATCACAAGGGTGATTTTCAGGGTCATCATCACGGCCATCACAGGAACTAGAAGAGGATACAGAAGAGACAACCATCACTCTATCCCTATCCCTGAGTGAGCTGCAGGAAATAGAAGAAGATTTCAGCTGTCATCCATGTGAGCATATTACCACCTGGCTGCTCTGGTGCTGGGACAACAGGGTCAACAGTGTGAAATTAGAGGGTAAGGAAGGGAAGCAGCTGGGATCACTTCCTAAGGAACCAGACACTGACAAAGCAATGGGAAAAAAGACACAAGTCTTTAGTCTCTGGAGGTGACTCTTATCAAGTGTGAGGGCAAGGTATCCCTATAGAAATGATATTCCATGTCACTCAGGCAAATGGACTGCAATAAAGGTATTCAATACCTGAGGGAATTTGCCATGGAAGATATTATCTATTTTGACTCGGACAATGCGCAGCTCCCCATGGATCCAGATGATGTCTTATGTCAGTGACCCGTGTGGCAGAAATTTATGGAGTGCACCAACAGTGCATGAAATCCCTTGAAAATATTACTCTGGAAAGATGATGCACCACTGTCACTGTCATATTTTCTGAAAAATCCCTTTGCCAGGATTTCTTGTCCTGGGAAGCTGAGAAGCCTCAGACAAAAATTAAAACTATAATTATCTGATTGCTTCTCCTGTGTTTTGCTGCTTTGAAATGTAGTTGGCGATTGTTTATCCAACATGTGAATTGTTTTTTACTTAATGACGAATCACAGTCCAGCTGTGTCAAGGCTCTGGAGAGTCACGGGTTTTTCATTAGTATCTTGCTAAGCCTTCTGTAAGTATCCTTTCTCTATTCTTTAGTATAGTTTTAGTATAGTATAATATAATATAATATAATATAATATAATATAATATAATATAAGCCTTCTAAGAACATGGAGTCAGATTCATCATTTCCTTCCTGCCATGAGGGACCCTGAAAATACCACACACCACCAACAGTGGGTGATTTGGCAGCTCTGGGAATATGAAGACAGTATACCTTCCTGTGTTGTTGAGGCTGTGGAGAAGCTGTGAGATAAACTGACTCTGGAATTCCAGCAATTCAGAGAGGATATGTTCTATTCCCTACCTGTACGGGTCGATATTTCAGCAACTGACAGCAGGCATCCTCTTGCTCAAGAGAGAGGATATAGAAGGTATACACCATGGGCTACTCTGTGGTTTTACCTACAGGACCACAGAGAGGATATGAGGAAGTGGGACAAACAACCCCCTCAATCCTAGATGCACGGGTGAGGTAATTGCAGGGAAAACAGCCACAAATGTTTTTTTTCCAGGAAAGTTGCTGCTCCAGTCTCCAGCGGACAGTTTTCCAGGCAGAATGGAAGGTCTGATCATACTCCTGACTCTGTGGAGAGAAGTTATAGTCCATTTCTAGAAGATCTTAGCAGGGAACCTTGTGATCAGTTTAGAGGGGCCCTGCCTCCAGCTAGGTGGAGGAGAGGCATTACTGGGTTTACTGAAATGTGTGGATTCAATGGCCTGGCACAGCAGCCCCAGAGGACTACAAGGCATTAATAGACACTGGTGCAGTGTACCCTAATGCCATCAAGCTATGCAGGGGCAGAATCCATTTGTATTTCTGGAGTGACAGGGGGATCCCAACAGCTGACTCTATTGGAGGCTGAAATCAGCCTGATTGGGAATGAGTGGCACAAATACCCCCTTGTGACTGGACCAGAGGCTCCATGAATCCTTGGCATAGTCTATCTCAGGAGAGGATATTTGAAAGGATCCAAAAGGGTATTGGTGGGCTGTTGTTATAGCTGCCATGGAGATGGAGGACACTGAACAATTGTCTACCTTGCCTGGTCTTTCAAATGATCCCTTTGTTGTGGGGTTGCTGAAGGTTAAAGAACAGGAGGTGCCAATTGCTATCACCAACACTGCATTGGAGGCAATACTGCACAAATCAAGACTCCGCAATTCCTATCCATGAACTAATTCATCACCTGGAGAGCCAAGGAGTGATAGTAGGACCTGCTCACCCTTTAACCGCCCCATATGGCCAGTGCAAAATTCTAACAGAGAATGGAGGCTGACAGTAGACTCTTGTGGTCTAAATGAGGTTGTGCCACCTCTGAGTGCTACCATACTAGACATGTTGGAACTTCAATATGAACTGAAGTCAAAGGCAGCAAAGTAGTGCCATAATTGATATCACTAATGTGTTTTTCTCAATCCCTTTGCCAGCAGAGTGCAGATCACAGCTTAGTTTTACTTGGACGAGTGTCCAGTGCACCTGGAATCAACTGCCCCGGGGTGGAAACACAGCCTGACCATCTGCCATGGACTGATACAGACTACACTGGAAGAGGGTGGAGCTCCAGAACACCTCCAATACTTTCATGATATCATTATATGGGGCAATACAGCAGAAGTTTTTGAGAAAGAGAAGAAAATAAAACTAATCCTTCTAAAAGCCTGGTTTGCTATAAAACAAAGTAAGGTAAAGGGACATGCACAGGAGATCCAGTTTTTAGGATAAAATGGAAGAATGGACATCAGCAGATCCCAATGGAGATTTGTTACAGGGCTTGCAAGGGTTGCAGGAGTGAAGAGATAGACGAGAATCTTGACTTCATGATCAGAAGGCTGGATTTATTATTATATGATATATGTTACATTATTGCTATGCTAATAGGAATAGAGAGAGAAGTTCAGAAGCTTGCTAAGCTAAGAATAGAAAAGGAATGAATAAACAAAGGAGCTCTCTCTGATTCTGTCCCAGAG
>JAXCLO010000114.1:150899831-150979555 GCA_035583995.1 Arremon aurantiirostris
ATTTTGTTCCTGAGGCCTCTCAGCTTCTCAGGAGGAAAAATCCTAAGGAAAGGATTTTTCATAAAACATGTCTGTGACATTGAACTGTTCAAAGCCAGGTTGGATGGGGGCTGGAGCAGCCTGGGATAGGGGAAGGTGTCCCTGCCCGTGGCAGGAAGTGGAATGGGATGAGTTTTAAGGTCCCTTTCAATCCAAACCATTCTGGGATTCTCTGGAGTTTTTCTGCTGTGGGGAGGGGGTAAAGCACCAGCTGCTCCCTTTCTCCCTGCTGACATCCAGCTGGGAGCTGGCTGAGGAGCAGACAAGCAGGTTTCCCAATTTTCCAGGGTGGAGCTGATCCCTGAGCTCCTCCTTGCTGTGTGGCAAACCTGTGACAGGGCTGGGCGTGGGCAGCTGCTGGAGGGGGAAGCAGATCAATGCAGCTTTCCAAGGTTTTCTGAGGACACAGGGCTCAGCATCCCATCCTGGAACCCACCTCACTCCAGGGACCAAACCCTGGTCTCAGAGCTCCTCTGTTTCCACCATCAGGACCCTCCAATTGGAACAAGGGGTTCCTGAACCCACCAGACCTGCTGGGCAACCTCAGCCCATGTGAGATCTGTCACCCTGGTGACACCAAACCAGGCAGTGGCCAAGGGACAGAGGCCCTGAGCAATGGCCCCACCCTCATCTTCACCTCTGGGCCTACACCAAGCTCCTTTGTGATAAGGAGGAGGGCTGGGATGTCTTTCTGCAGGCCTGGCTCCTAAGAGAACTCCTAAAAAAAGCTTTCCAGTGAGTCAAGGAACAGCATTTCTGGAGGAGGGAGCGACGTGGGAGCATTGCCAGGACAGGTTGTGGGAAGGAGGAGCGTTGGAGCAGCACGGAGCTGCAGAGGCCTGGAAGAGGCCCAGACACTGTGGATGGGCACCTGACCCTCCTGATCCTGCTCTGAGGTCATCTCTGGATGAAACATTCCCAAGGGACGGGGATCCAAAGAGTCCTAAGGTCACCTGGAGCTGTTATCTCCATTTTTATCACATGAATCAGACACTGAGTGACTCTTCTGAGATCCGACGCAGGGAAGTGGTGGGAAAGCTTGAAGTCCCACCTGGACCACCCTCTCCCAAAAAAACTTGGGAGAACTTCCCTGCTCCACTTCCCTGGAATTGCTGAAGGGATCAGATTGAAGACAGGGTGAAAGCTCAGAGAAAAGGAGGGGAAAAGTGGAATTTCCATTATTAGGCCAAGTGGTGGCCCTGTGTTTTGGCTGTGACCATTCCTCAAGGGAGCCAGTGGAATTTAGAGGGGCAGGAAGCTGCACAAGGAGTCACTGCAGAGAGGAAATGCATAGGAAAATCAGGAAAAATTACTCAGAATGGGGCTAAAAAGCATAGTCCCATCCAATCTGATCCCCTCTTCACTCCCCAAAACTTGGGTGCTAAGAAAATAAAATTCCCTTCATGCTGCCAGGCCCATCTCAACAATTTTGGGCACTCCCAAGAGTGGGACAGAGGGTCACATCCGTCTTCCAAGTTGCCCAAGCTCAGGATTAAAACCTTGCAGGGCTTTGGGATTCAGATGGAAATTCCCCCTGTTCTAGGACAGAATTATCCCGAAGTCCAAAGCAAGGCACATCCCAGCTTGCTGGGAGCAAGCAGACGCTGGAGAATGGCCAGGACCTGCTGTCAGCTCGGGTGGAATCAGCAGGATGGACACACAGCCTGGACGGATCCTTGCCTGGGCTGCTTCCAGCCCAGCTGGCTCATCCCTCGCACGGCTGCTCGCTTTTTTCCCTGGAAATTGCTCCAGGATCAGCGGCTCTCCATGGGCTTGAGCATCCCGTGGACAGAGGCAGCAGCTCCCTCTCGTGGGCTTTGCCTGGCTCTTCGTGCTGGAAAGCAGCCAGAATTTCCTTAAAAAGTGGTTTTTTTATTGTTGTGTGTCCTCCCCCCGCCCTCTCGCAATTCAGAATATTCATTAGTGCCCCAGGCATGGAAATTTTACGGAAAAGTGCCAATTTTCATCAAATCCCACCTCGTAGGCGGGTGGGCTTTTTATAGTTTTGCCACTTTTTTTTGTTAATTGGTTTTATTTTCCTCACTCAGTCTGGGATTCAAAACAACTCATTTAGGCATGGAAAGGGTCGATCCTTCGGATTCACTTCAGCAAAGATTTGGGGGTCTCCATGGAGCCATTCAGGTGTCCTGGCAGGGGGGATTCATCCCAAAATCTGCAGTCTGAGGGACAGACACAGCCTGAGGCATCCAGCATTGAAATAAGGCCAGGACACGAATCCCCAAAAGTTATTGCAGTTTGGAATGCTGGAAATCCAAAAGTTAACAGAAAAGGAGAATGAGAATTTTTAAAAACACATTTTTGGGGGTTTTTTGTTCGTTTGGTTTGGTTTGTTTTTTGGTTTTTTGTTTTTTTATTTTTGGGGTGGGTTTTTTTGTTTTGTTTAGGGCTTTTTTGTTTGTTTGTTTGTTTTTTTTTGTTTGGTTTGGTTTGGTTTGGTTTGGTTTGGTTTGGTTTGTCTTGTTTTTTTTTTTGTTTCATTCCATCTTGACCCCAAACACCTTCAGAGATTTCAGCTTCCAGCTTTTGGTTTGGAAAACTCCTGATTTCCCCAAAAAGCTGGAATTTCCCCCAAAACTGAATTTCCTGCACTTTTTCCACCCAAACTCCCAGCAGAAAAGTGTCACAAGCTCAGGGATGCGTTTATCCATCCCTGGCTGGAAACAGCCAGGTCAGTTCTCCCCTCTCCATATTCCCTGCTTTCTGTGATCCAGCCAGCCACTCTGGAATCCCAAAACCAAACGAGGACCTCACCCCCTTCCCTGAACCCTACAAAAAGTTAGGAAACAGCTCTGGGCTTGCTGTGCCTCAGAGAGGAGGTTTGGGGTTTTCCTGCCTGGCCCAACCCTCATCTCATGGTGGGGGTGGCAGGGGGACAGTGGGGTGGCCACTGGCCACATGCCACCATCTGGTGTCCCCTCATCATGGATCCCTGCCTTGGGAATTCCTCTCCCTCTTTTTTAAAGGTTTAATGGCTCTATCTCATTCCCTCCTCCCTCCCAGCACTCCTCAGCCTCACCCACACACATGGATCAGCACAGGGATCAATTTTTCCATGGGATTTGGCTGTTGGTGGCTCTGATAGCAGAGATGAAGGGTGACAACCATCCTGGATTTGAAGGAACCACGTCACAACTCCATCCAACACGTCTCTGAGGTATTTACACTGATGATTATCCACAGCCAGGCATTTATCATTCCATTTGGAAGTGTTGCTCCATCTCAATTCCACGTGATCCTGCCGGCTCCAGACGCTGAAAGGGCTCTGTGTTTGCTTTGTGCTGCCTCTCTCAGCGCCATGCTCTGGGAATTCTTCCTCCAGAGAGCTTTTTTCGTGCCTTGGAGGACAATATCTCCCCCTCCCCTTTGTCCCCATGTTCATCCCCATGTTCATCCCCGCGTTTGGGGTATTCTCTCCCCAAATTCCTGCAATAATGCCAGGATGAGCCTCTGGAGCATCTTCACCCCTGTCCAAGTCTTTGGATGGGATCAGAGAAGCTCAGAGCAGTCTGGAGCAAGGATAAAACATTTTTTACAATACTTTTTTCTTTAGGATCCTCCAAACACCTTCCCATTCCAAGGGGTGGATGTTGCCTTGCAGGACACAGTTCGGGCTAATTTTCTGGGCAGCCTCATCCGTGTGTTAATGACTCCCATCTCTCCGTGGTCCCGACTGGCCCTAATTCCTGGCCAAAATTAGTGGCTGGGAATCACACCCTCCTCTCCTTCCTGCACATCTCAGATGTCTTGGAGAGGAGTAATTGCCACCAGGGTTGATTGGCATTACGGGAGGAGGGATTTCCATATCCTTGAGCTGCAGTGGGAATTATAGGATCACGGAATGGTTTGGGTTGGAAGGGACCTTCAGGATCATCCAGTGCCACCTCCTTCCATGGCAACACCTTCCACTATCCCAGATTGCTCCAACCCCTCTCCAGCCTGGCCTTGGGCAATTCCAGGGATGGGGCAGCCACAGTTTCCCTGGGAAATCCATTCCAGGCCCTCACTCCCTTCCCAATAAAATTTTATTTCCAATATCCCATCTAAACCTCCTCTCTTTTACTTTATTTTTAATGTTGTAAAAAAAAAAAAATCCCTTTATTCTTCAACGATGCCCAGGATGATTTATTTTTCCTTTCTATTATCCATGGATACAAGGAAGTTTTTCTGCAGCAAAGGCACAGCAAATCAAGGAAAAAAACCCAGCCAGTTTTGCTTTAAAGCAGCAAAAAAATTTCCCAACTGTGTTTTCCTGCAGGCTGGGGGAGCCTCTGTCTCCACGACTGCAGGAAGAATAAATCCAACCCAATGAAATATTAATTATTAGAGTCTGTCCAGCTGGGATTCCTCAGTGCTTTCAGAGAGTGGAAAAATTCTGGCACGCAGGAGAAGAACCACACAAATCCCTTTTTGTTGTTGTTTTGTTTTGTTTTTGTGAGGAAATATTGTGTGATGAGTAAATAAAGAGCTTTGGGTTGAGGGAAGGGAGGGGGCTTGAATTGCTTTAGGGTGGGAAATAAAAATTCCCCAAGAGGGCTGGGGAGAGATTGTGCTGTAAATAAGAGGAAAAGGTTCCTTTACATGGCAGGAGGGTGTGAAGGAAAGCACAAATTGATTAATAAAAAAGAGACACGCCCCTGAAAATTCCCCGTTCTGGAGGATTTGGAAAGAAATCCTCCAATCTGAGCAGCCCCAGGCTCCAGCCTGAGGCAGCCTGGCTCAGCACAGCTCAAAGCCCCTTTTGTCCCCGTTGTTTACCAGGCTTGGGTTGGAAGCACTGTACAGAGTGTCATCCCTTGGCTGAGCAATGTTTTGCAGATCTGGGAGCTTTGACTCGAGCTAAAGCATTCCCATGATTTTTCCAGTGTGAAATTCCTCCAAAAAGTGTTGTATAGGAGAAAGGAGAGGCACTCAGAGCACATCTAGCAAAGAAAAACCTCTGTTTTCTTGTCATTGTTTATTTTTCCAGCTCCTTTTTGCCCTTGTTTCTCTGCAGCCTCTGGAAACATCTCTATCAAATATTTGACCTCTCTGGAATCTCTTTTCCTTGTAAACCTCTCCAAGTTTTCTCAGCAGCTCAACCCAAATGCTGCAAATGCTTTTCATGAGGGGAAGCAAAGGAGGAGGCACCGATTTCTTAAGAACTCTGTGGTACCCAGGACCTGAGGGAACAACTGGAGATGTGCCAGGGAAGGTTAGGGTGGATTTTAGGAAAAGATTCTTCATCCAGAGGTGGTTTGAGCACTGGAACTCCCCAGGGAAGTGGTGCCAGCACCAGACCTGACAGAGTGCTTGGAAAAAGCTCTCAGGCACAGGGTGGGATTGTTGGGTTTGTCCTGTGCAGGACCAGGAGTTGGACTATGGTGATCTTTGTGGATCCCTTCCAACTCAGGATATTCCATGATTACCCTGCTGTTGCTTTGGTTGTCTGAGGAAAAGGTGAATTAATGGATTGCTGGAAGACACAATTCCAAGCAGTAGGAATTGTGAATCCCGGGAGCTGCTGGCCCTGGGTGAGGCCGTGTGGCTCCAACAACAGCAAAGCAACCTGAAGGAAGGGATTCCCAGGGATGCTGGAAGTGGAGGTGGGGACAGATGTGCACATAAGAGAGGTTGTTATTTTTGCCCAGAAATTTCCACTCTGTAACTACAAATGCACCCAAAATAAGAAAAAATTCTAGGAGAAACCCCTCTGGAGATGCAGGAAGTGCAGAAGGAGCATCTCCTTCCCAAAGCTGGAGATCAGAGCATGACAAGAGAAATATTGAGGGGCTGAAGCATGTCGAGAGAAGGGAACTGAGCTGGGGGAGGACCTGGAACACCAGGAGCAGCTGAGGGAGCTGGGAAAGGGGCTCAGCCAGGAGAAAAGGAGGCTCAGGGAGAACCTTCTGACTCTCCAAAACTCCCTGACAGGAGGGGACAGCCAGGGCTGGGTCAGGCTCTGCTCCCAGAGAACAAAGGACAGAATGAAAGGAAAAGGCCTCAAGTTGCTCCAGGGAAGGTTCAAGATGGACATCAGGAAGAATTTATTCATGGAAAGGGTGGTCAAGCTTTGGAAGGGGCTGCCCAGGGAGGTGGTGGAGCCCCCATCCCTGGAGGTATCCAAGGAGCTCCTGGATGTGGCACTCAGAGCTCTGGTGGGGAAGCTGGAGCTGCAGAGCTCAGGGATGAGAAGAAAACAAGAAGAAGGTTGGGAGGCACCACAGGACAAGACAATGACCACAATACTTTATCTATTCCTCATGTTTGATGTCCAAACCCTCCTGGGGGAATCTGGCCAAGCTCTTCAGTCCTCCAGGGTCCATTTTCCCCCAGCAGGTGAAGAAGGACACGGAATGAGACTCCCTGGCACCTCATGGGCGAGCCAGCCGGGGCCCTGGGCACGCACTGAGGTTGCACAGGAAGCTCTGGCAGCAGTAGGAGGTGTAGGTGGCCAGGCCCAGGAGGAAGTTGTGGTGTGGGCAGGTGCTGGAGCACTTCTTGGTGATCCTCTTCCAAATGGACAAAAAGCCTGGCCCAGAGAAGGGAGAGAGCAGGATTAGCAACAGGGTTTGTTGAAGGATCCTTGTGCAGGATGGAGTTGGGTTGATGAGTCCCACAGTCCCCCCACAGCCCCAGAGATCAGCATGAAACCCATCCTGGTCCCACCACAGCCCAGGAATTGTTGGTGACCTCCTACACAAGGAATTCCATATCCATGTTGGGCATCCAGCACTTCCCAGCATGGATCAAGACTTTTTTAGGTGTACAATGACAACGTTCATTCATGATTTAAATTACATTACCAGGCCTCTCTGCTTGAAGAAAATAATTCTGTTTCCCTCTAGATCTGGCTTGGATCAGAAACAGTGTGACCAGCAGGACCAGGGAAGTGATTTTTCCCCTTATCACTTGTGAGGCCACACCTCAAATTTTGGTATCAGTTTTTGGGCCCTCACAGTAACAAATTGAGGGGCTGGAGCATGTCCATAGAAGGGAATGGAGCTGGGGAAGGGTCTGGAGCACCAGGAGTAACTGAGGGAGCTGGGGGGGCTCAGCCTGGAGAAAAGGAGGATCAGGGGGGACCTTTTCACTCTCCACAACTCCCTGAGGGTGCAGCCAGGTTTGGTTTAGGCTCTGCTCACAGGGAACATGGAATCAATGTTGAAATTTATTTATTCTTCCTCTGAAGGATCCTTCTTCTTTTCTCGATATCCCCTGATTTTCAGTGCAGGAATAAAACATCACCTGAAGAGAAAAATCTCCATCTAATGGGGAGGAGAATTCCAAACCTTCAGCACCGCCAGGCTGGGTTAGGAAGGCCTCCACCTCCAACTTGTGCTTCCCAACGACTCCTCAGCCCATCACAAATTCAGCCCAGACCTCACATCCCATTCCTGAGTGCCCAGGAGGGGATCCAGAGGTAGCACCTACCGATTCCTACGGAGGCCACGTTGGTGACACAGTACTCGTCCTTGTCCGAGCACTTCTCGGCCTTCAGGCAGTTCCAGTTGCTTTGTTCCCAGTTGCAGGTGTAGCAGTACAGGGAATTTGCTGCAGGAAGAGACACAAAACAAGGGAAGAGGGAGATGGAATCATCCTGGCTTGTGATGAGGCCAGGGAGGAGCAGGGCAGGGATTGTTCCTCTGTGCTGAGGCCGTGCCTCAAATCCTGTGTCCATTTTTGTCCCCTCATGACAAGAAAGACTTGGAGGGGCTGGAATATGTCCAGGGAAGCTGAGGAAGGGTCTGGAGCACCAGGAGCAGCTGAGGGAGCTGGGAAAGGGAGAAAAGGAGGCTCAGGGGGATCTTTTGGCTCTTCACAACTCCCTGACAGGAGGGTGCAGCCAGGGATGGGTCAGACTCTGCTCCCAGGGAACAAGGGACAGGAAAGGAGGAAAAGGCCTCAAACTCCATTAGGTTGGACTTCAGGAAGAATTTCTTCACAGAAAGGGTGGTCAGGCACTGGAAGGGGCTGCCCAGGGAGGTGGTGGAGTCCCCATCCCTGGAAGTGTCCAAGGAATGCCTGGATGTGGCACTCAGAGCTATGGTGGTAATCAAAGGTTGGACTTGAGGATCTTGGAGCTCTTTTCCAGCCTAAATGATTCTGGATTCTGTGAAATGCAGCAAAAATCATCCCCTACTTTTCATGGAATCCCAAATACACAAGGTGCAGGTCTGATAAAAGCCATGGGGCTGAAAGACCCAGTCCACTCTTCCAGTGCTACATCCAGCCTGGCCTTGGACACTTCCAGGGACGGGGCAGTCACAGCTTCTCTGGGAATCCTGTGCCAGGGCCTCACCACCCTCACAGGGAAGAATTTTTTCCATATATCCAAACTAATTTTTTCCATATATCTAACCTAAATTTCCCCTCCTTCAATATGACAGGCCGAGGTCCCCAAGTTTGGCGAGGTGCTTGGAGCCGGGAAGGGCAGGGACTCCTGAAGGAGTTTCCAAGGATGTCCCAAGCCCTGGAGTCACTTTTTCTACTTACTGGGTACTATTAAACTGCAGCCTAATTAGACAGAAAGCACTGGTAGTTGAAGAGGGTTAATTGGGACCTCCACGGCTTAGAAAAGCCAGGCTCCCACGCCTTTGTATTTGGGTGGGACATCAATGTCCTCAAAAAAAATCCAGAACCTTGATTAAAGGACAGAGAAGATGAGGAGAAGCATTTTTTATTCTTTGCTGGGAGAATTCAGCCCGAAAACACACGTAGTGAATGCTTAATTTTTACAGCCTGGATAATCCAACGTGGATTAGGCCAGGCTTCATTTTGGCACTGAGGACAACCTCCCTGTCTCCCAGGCCTTGTTAACACTTGGAAATCTGTCAGGATCACTGTTCTGGTGAGTGAACAAAGCTAAATAGCAGAAAGGTATTCTTAGGCCACAATGAGCCAGAAATAACTATTCCAAGGAATTCTTTTTCTGCACCAGACGTGTGGCACAATTCCAAGCGCTGGCAAAGCCTGTCCTGCTCTCCAAAATGAGGGAAAGGTTTATTCTCTCTGGTCTATAGAGGATATAGGATCATATTCCTTAAAGAAGGCTCTGATCAAATTTACCGTCTCTCCATGAAACAAAATGCACCATCTATAACACAATTACTATGCAAATACCTACCACCATTAACCCATTCAGCCCACACCCCAACTTCTGCCTAATTCCCTGACTTTGTCCCAAAATCTCTGAAGTCAGCAAGCTGTGGGCTCTTGGAGATTGGTAGAAACAGCTGCACAGGGCCAGATGTTGGAGGTGTGGCCCTCATGGACGAGGAACACAGAGCGTTGTGCTGTCTTCATCAAGATTTAGGAATAACCACAGCCTGCACCACCCCGACAGGACAACTCCCTGGAAAGTCTCTCAAAGGCAGCCCAGTGGGAACTGCCTCCTTTTTTCTGTCTTGTTTCCATAAAAATTCAGCAAGACAGGGAAATTTTCAACCAAAAATTAAACTTTTCGCACACCCAGACTGAGATTCTAGATAAAAACCCCGAAAACAAGCACTGTATCCTTCACCTGCACCATTCCAATAGCTGAGGAGCTGAGGAGCTCACTTCCATGATTTCTCTCCCTGGATATGAAGCATTCCATTCAGTTATACTTTATCTAGAGTATATACTTTATCTATCAAACCTCACCTTGAGCTGCAAATAGGACCAAAGCCAGCACCGCAAGGAGGGAGAACTTCATCTTCTCCCGGTCGTCTCCGCAGCCCAGGAAAAACACCCTCACCTGGGGACAGGATATAAATCTCCCCTGCCTTTGGACAGGGTGATGAGGAAGCCAACGATTTGGAAAGAGTGGGCAGGGATCATGGATTAGATGAGAGGCCAGGAATGCTCATGGGTTATTTTCTCACCTCGGCATTGCCTTCAGGCTGGGCTGGCGATTCCAGGGAGCAGTGAAAGCACTCTGGGAATTCACACCATGTATTGGGATTAATCCTTTAATTCATCTCTGGTCAGGCCAGCAGTGCTGTTGATGTCTGGGTGGGGGTTTTGTTCTGATCATTGCATCTGTGGCCAGGTTATTTCCTTTACTCCAAGGAAAATGGGAACAAATGGTATAAATTAATGGAATTGTCTGGGTGGATTATGCCAAGTCCATTTCCAGGGTTAGACCTGGAGAACTCCCAACATCTACAGGCAGGGTAAACAAAGCTGGATATTCATGGGGACAGGAAATGCATCACTTGGTTACCTTCAAAGTCTTAAATCATAAAATCATCAAACGGTTTGGGTTGGAATGGACTTTAAAGACCATCTCACTCTAACCCCCTGCCAGGGACAGGGACACCTTGCAGCGTGTCCATCCAACCTGGCTTTAAACACTTCTAGCAAGGGTTAAAAACATCTTTGTCCCCTTTTCCATGGAGCATCCAATTCAAAGTCCCGCTCAATACCAGTCAGACAAAAACATTCCCAGCCTTTACAATTTCTCTGCATGAAAGGGGTGGAGCTGGAGGTGATAACTTCATCCCTTCTGGGGCTTCAATCCGACTGCCTGTCCCACTTGTGCTTCCAATGAAAGAGTTATCAGGATGTTTAGTGCTGGACATCAGCTGACACCTCCATGAATCACCAAGCCACCAAGGAGCAGAGAGGGTGAAGCAGGAGGAGCCCCTTGGAGTGAAGCCACGTGGGCCATCAGGTGTCTGCTTATCCCTTCCTTCTCCAGCCTGCAGGGAAAGAGAGCCGAGACTGACACAGCCTGGGATTTAGGAGATGGAAAAGCAGAAGAGGCAGAGGGTCCAAAAACACGTGGAAGAAAGTTGGATGAGGCGAGGGTTAAAATGATTGGGGGTCAACATGATTTTCTTGTCAGGAGCCAAGTGAGGTGAACAAAATTCCCTGAAACAGAGGAGATGCTCATCCAAGACATTCAGAACATCCATCACTGGATCAATCACTGACCACAGTGAAGGCATGGCCATAGGACATTCAAAGAGACACCAAAACCCACCACATCTTCCTTTTCAAGAAAACAAAAGTTGGGGGAAATCTTGCAGAGAGCTTTTTTTGCTTGATTCACAGATATTTTGGAGGTTTCTCACACCACCAGCTCTGCTGATGTAAAACTGGATCAACAGGATGGGGAAGTCATGCCTGATAACCTCAGGAGCACTGGCCAATCCTCATCCATGGATCTACACCTGGGTGTGGAGAGGATAAACCACATCTCTTGCCCAAGAGATGAAGTCATGCCAGGTTCAGGGACTGCGTGCCCCAGGAATGCCGGAGGTGTGTCCGTGTGTCCGTGCTGCCAGGTGTCACAAGGCAGTGACCAAAGAGCAGGACCTGTTCCAGGGAATAAGGATTGGCCAGCCTGATTCATCGTGGCGTCAGGGGTGACTCTTTGGGGGAGTCTGGAAGTTAGCCTGGGAAGCCGAGGCTCAGCGTCCTGCAGCAGTGGGAGCACTCTGGAAAAGCTCTGTCCTTTTGTTTTCACCAGTTTTAACTGGTTTTTTTGAGGGAAAAAATGGGAAAATAATTGTGTTAATCTTCAGTATGGTTGGGATTGTGGACTCTCCACCCCTAGAAGTGTTCAAAGCCAGGTTGGACAGGGATAGTGGAAATTGTCCCTGCCCTTGGCAAGGGGTTGAAACAAGAGGGTCTTTGAGGTCCCTTTTAACCCAAAGTTGGACAGGACTTGGAGCAACCTGGGATAGCGGAAATTGTCCCTGCCCATGGCAGAGGGTTGAAACAAAGGGGTCTTTGAGGTCCCTTTTAACCCAAACCATTCCATGATTAACAACGTTTGTTCCCTCACTTCCAAGGACTGATGACACAAATAATCTCCTGCCTGACACAGATCCAGAGAGAAATCACCAAATCCAGATTAAAATCTGCTCCTCACTGACAGCCAGAAGAAGCTCTCCAAGGCCATGGGAAGTGGTCCACCACAGCTCCACTGGCAGGAATGGCCTGAGAGACAAGTGGGGTGATGGACAAAAGTGCATGATGGGTCAGTTCCCATTTTGGGGGTTGCCAGTGGCCCACTGAACCAGATTTTTGGGAAGTTACCATCCCAGCCTTGGGGATGTGTGATGCAGATGTGAGGTGTGGCACTGCCATGGCTGGCATTTCCTCAGGATGGTGGTGTCACCCTGCATGGCCAGCACATGGAAGCAGCATGACTGGAGCATGGAAGGCTTGGCTGGGTCAGGGCAAAGATCTGGAAAAAAGGTGTTCCAGTATCCACAGGCTACAGCTGTGGCAGTAAATTCAGCTTTTCCAGGATCATCCCCAACACAGAGGCCAAGAGGCAGGTATCAGTCTCCTGGGAATAATCCCTCCTTTGTGCCACCTCCTCTGTTTTATTCCAGGTATTCCATGGAGTAATGATGGTTGATCCATCCTAGCACCTTGCCAGGGAATTAAACCAACAATTAAACCAACTAATTAAATGCTGTGGATGATGTTCCAGACCAGGGATGTTCCTAGCAACTGTTTATTTCCCTAGCTCAGGTTTATCCTTGGAGATCAGGCCCTTGCAGGCATTTGAATCACATCCTTCAGGATGAGAACTCGATCCTGGATTTTACTCTTGGCTCTGCAACACTGCACTACATGCCTGTGTTGGAGCCATGGAAATGTGGCTTTGTTTGCCTGACTTCTGGAATGTTCTGGGTGTTGAATCCTCCTGGATGTAGAACAGAGATTGGAAGTCAAGGAAGAGGGATCTGCTCTGGTTTTTTGGAGCCTTATACCGGGTTCTTCTCAAAAATGGCCCCGGAAAAGTTTTTTTCCTCCACATAGGAAACACGGTGATGAGGAAGGACAGAAACATCATGGGACCTTTTCCTGTTATATCCTGAAGTTTTTACCCATCAGCTCCCCTGAGGGTGACACATCTGCCTCATCCCTTCTCAGGTGGCACCTCAGGAAATTCCCAGATAATTCCATCTATCCCTCTGTTTTGCCAGTCCCAGCACATCAGAGGTCACAGGATGGAATTGGTTCTCAGCTCCAGGGATACTCCAGACCTAAATAAAACCCACTGAAGAAATTGCAGAGTCTTGCTCCCCATCCTTCATTTTTTTGTGGAGTTTTTGAGGGGGGAAGAGGCCAAATATGGCACCACTTTTTGCCAGGAATGACAGCATTTTGAAGGACACGTGGCCCTGGGAGAAGAGGAACTCTGTGTGTTGAGCGCCTCCTGGATGAGTGAGAGCTCCAGCTCTTCCCTTCCTCGACCCAACAACAGTGAAAAGTGATTTTCCCTCCCTCTTTTTTCCATCCCTTCTCCACAGGGATTTCTCTGTGTTGATCCTGCAAGGCTCATTCTTTTCGTCCTGCCTGGTTGTGACCTTGTCAAAATCAGGACACCGAGGTGAGCTGCCACTACCATATCCCCAACACAGACCTGGCCTCACCTCAGACCCTCACAGGTGCTCAGATTCCAGGGAAACCAAGAGGAGCTTGGAGTTCATCCCACACAGGCTTAAATCCTTTGCTTAAGTCCTAAATCATGGAAGGATTTGATCTTTGTGGCTGCTCCTGCCAATCTCCTGCACTTTTCCCCATTTCTGGATGCTCTCCATGTCTATTTCCATGGGGAAGAGACGCTCAGGATCAGGAACCAAGTGTGGGCAGCCCAGGGCTGGGATACAGCAAGGTGTTGAAATCTTGAGAATTTGCACTTTGGCTTCCTCTCTTCCAAGCAGGGCAGGGAAATGGTGCCCTGGAGCCATCCCAAATCCCTGGTTATAGATATTATCTGATTTTATGGTGTCTTTGGGGTTCCTGTATTGCCCAAATCCCAGCTGGATCTGTTTAGGTCACAAAAAGGATTATACCTGGGGATTAATGGGGGGATCCAACAGCCCTTCGAGCTTCCCTGGGGCTGGAATCACTGCAGAAGAGCTGTCATGGAATCTGCACCAATAATACATGGAAAATCCATGCACAATTCCAAGGGCTGTCAAACAGCTGTCCACACTTTTTAATTGTTAATGTGTTCCTCAGCATGGCTTTGACCTGACCAAGTAGGACCATCCCTGAAAATCTCAAATCCAAAATCCCAGACCTTCTCCAGAGAGGGCACAGGAGCAATACCACTGGAGCTGTAAATCCATTATTTTTCAATACTTTTTTGCCATAAACCTCCTGAAATTTCCATCTGGCTGAGACACGCAGAGAACTGGAGCTGTACTGATCTGGATTGCATCTTCCTCCTACTCACTTCCATTTGTTTTATTCCCTGTGTAATTCCATGAACAACCTGTTCCCAGCCACCAGCCCTGCTATGAGTCAGCTCTCCACAAAAAGAGAATAAACAATAAACATCTTGGAATTGTTTTTGGTTTGTTTTTGTTTTTTTTTTTAATGGTAGATGTAGAGGGAATATTTATATGAGATATTGGGAAAAAATTCTTGCCTGTGAAGATGCTGAGGCCCTGGCACAGGTTGTCCATATAAATTGGAATCCCTAGAAATGTCCAAGGCCAGGTTGGATGGGGCTTGGAGCAACCTGGAACAGTGGAAGGTGTCCCCACCCACAGAGGATGGAACATGATGAGCTTTTCCAACCCAAACCATTCCATGTTTCTGAGGAATCAGGATAGGACAAAAAGCTTCCAAGGGCACCTCAAGTCTGTATGCCAAGTTTTTCTGGGAGCTGTGACAGCAAGGAGAAGGACAAACAATCTCCAGCACAGCTCTTAATATATCCTTCTCTGTTGACTTCCTAAATATCCCAGGATGGGAATTCCTGGATTTCCATGGGGCTGCATCCAGCCAGGAGAAACCACTCTGTGAGGACCAGGACCCCAGTTTTGATTTTCCAGTTGGAGTCAATCTTGGAGCCTTGGGAAGGGCTTGTTCCCACTGTGCCCATGTGGATTTCTCTCCTGTGACTCCACAGAATATCCTAAGGTGGAAATGCATCTCAAGGATCATCCAAGTGCTGCCCACTCCAGGAAAATAAGGACTAATCCTATGCTGAACAACAGGGAGAAACCTGGATTGAGGTTTTTCCAATGAATGTTAATTCCTGTTTTGAAGACAACTCATAGAATCATGGAATGGTTTATGTTGTTGAAGATCATCTCAATCCAGCCTCTTGCCATGGACAAGGACACCTTCCACTGTCCCAGGTTACTCAGATCCTCATCCAGCCTGGCCCTGGACACTTCCACGGATGGGGCAGCCACAGCTACTCTGTGCCAGGGCCTCACCCCATCCAATCACTCCATACCTGCCCTTCTCTCCCATCCCACATTTCCCCTCCTCCAGGCCTCCAAGCCAGAATTTCCCTATTCCGTGTCCTTGAATCAGAGGCACAAATCCTTCATCCTGCACTAAGTTATGGCTTGGTGCTGCTATTTATACAAATCTACAGCTGCTGCATACAAAGCTAAACAAAAGCAGAGCTAATTAGCCAGAACCACTCGGTCAATTAAGAAAATTGCTCTCCCCACTCAGCCGAGATTAAAAAAAATTAAAAAAAAACCAAAACCTGCAGGCAGGTCAAGACAAACTCAGTCTGAGCAAATCTAGGAGGCCTCAATCCAGAGGTTTTACAGACTCTAAGCTGGTGACCTGGTAGTAAAATCATGGAGTGGGTTGTGTAAAGGGGCTTTAAAGATCATCCAGTTTCACCCCTGCCATGGACAGGGACACCTTCCACTATACCAGGGCGCTCCAAGCCACATCCAACCTGGCCTTGGACACTTGTAGGGATCAGACAGCCACAGCTACTCTGGGAATTCCATTCCAGCCCCTCACCACTCTCACAGCCAAGAATTCCTTCCCAGTACCCCATTTACCCCTGCCCTCTGGCAGTGGGAAGCCATTCCCTGTGTCCTGTCACTCCATCCCTTGTCCCAAATCCCTCTCCAGCTCTCCTGGAGCCCCTTCAGGCACTTCAAGGAGCTCTGAGGTCTCCCTGGAGCCTTCCCTTCTCCATGCTGGACATTCCCAGCTCTCCCAGCTCCATCCTTTGGAACATCTCCAGGGCCTCACCTGGACTTGCTTCATCAGCTCCACATCCTCCTGATCTCAGATCTGGACACTGTGCTCCATATGGGTCTCACCTGAGCGGGGCAGAGGAGTATCCATAGAAAATAAAATTTGTTATCCCAAATTAAAGGGATAACGAGCAACCTTACACTCAAAAGAGAAAGACCTGGCTTGAACAATTCTCTGCTCTATTTCTGGGGTTTTATCTCTTGCTTTTGCCGTTTTTGTGGTGTTATTTTATTTTTCCCAGCACACAGGAGGGCCCTGCGAGGATGACCCAGCACAGCCCCTTGGAGGAGCTGTGTCAAATGTGAGAACATAGAGGAAAATCAAACAAATAAAATAAATAAAAAATACATAGAGCTTTTTTTAATCACAAAAGGGAGTCAGGGGTTGTGCAGCCTCAGTTCAGCCAGCTTTTTGCTGAAAGGGCCACACTCCAAAACCTGCCCTAGTGGCTGGAGGAAAAATGGAATGAAATTGTGGCTGTAGCCATCCAGTGGAGGGTCCCACAGGCAAAGGAAGAGAAGCCAAATTTTTAAAAAAGGATTATGCCGAGTTCCTCGGCATGGAAAAGCAGCCAGACCTTCTGGGTCCAGTTTATCTCCCCTCACCACCTTCAACTCCCAGCCCCAGCAGCAGCAGAATCTGCTTTGAGGGCATTTGAGTTCATCCCATGCCTGTTTTTATCAGAAATCCAGTATTGGATCGAGGGATGCTCAGGAAAGGGGTGGAAATGGAGATTTGAGCCCTCCAGGTGCTCCCTCCAGCTGAAGTGCTGCTTCCTGCACCAGGAATGAACTGAGGGAAAGTCAGAATTTGTTTCTGCCTGGGGGACAGCCCAGTGGAACAGGAGCCCCAGTTAAGGCTGGTTGAGTTAATTGCCACCCCATTCTCCTCCACCTTGTCAAATCCAGCCTTTGGAAGTAGAGAAAATCCCAACAAAACCTTGAGAAAGAGACGGAAGAGATTCCACAGAATGAGCTCACTCAACTCCCAAGTGACCCTGGGAAGGGATTGGAGACTTCCTTGTTGTCCCATCCTGCCAGGAAAATCCGTCTGCCCTGTTTCCAAGAGGAGGGGCAGCCTGGATGCCACCCACCCACCTGGAAATTTTTTGGGGACTAATCAGCTGTCTGCCTCCTGCAACACAGGGCAATCCCAGGGAACCTCTGGAAGTTCTTACAGTCAGCTGCTTCCACGTCACTTGAAAGAGGCACTTTTTACACTAGGACAGGGGGAATGGCTTCCCACTCTCACAGGGCAGGGTCAGATGGGATATTGGAAAAGAATTCTTCCCTATGAAGGTGGTGAGGCCCTGGAATGGAATTCCCAGAGAAGATGTGGCTGCCCCCATCCCTGGAAGTGTTGGATGGGGCTTGGAGCAAGGCCCTTCATGACAGGGGGGTGGAATTCCATGATCCTTTCCAACACAAACCAATCCATGAATCCACAATCCCTCTTCCTTCCAGGCTCAGAGCAGCAGAAGGAATTTAGGAGCCTCCCTGCAGCTGGGAGAGCCTTTATCCCAAAGCTGATTCCTGAGCCAAGCCAATCAAATCACAATTGCAGCTTAATCCCGGGTTGGATTAAGAATATTAACAAAGTAATTTATTGGGATTTCTCCTGCCCCAGCCTGCAAGGGCTCAGGGGTAAATTCTGGAGAAGCCAATTTCAGGGCTTGGGACAACTCAGCTGAGTTTTTCCTGATTCTTTATTTTGTTTTGAGTAACAGAGGTGTCTACTGGCCAAAAATAGGGATAGGAAGAGCCAGGCTCGATTTTATCCACTCATTCCTAGTGGGAGACCCAGGATGTGCAGCCACCCTCACCCCACAGCCAGTGTCAGCTCTTTCAAAGTGTAAAAACCTGAGATCCTGGAGTTTCAATCCTTCCTTGGAAGCCTTTCCTCTGCCCTTCAATTTAACCCAGGGATCCGATTTCTCCCAGGCTGCTTTCCTTGCAGCCACTTTCCTTGGCATCAGCGCTTCCCAACACGTGGCCTGGGATAATGGCTCTGCACTTGGGGCTGATTTTCCATCCATCCGAGCCTGGCGGAGTGTGAAGGGACAGAAACCCAGGGAGCTCTTTCAGCACATGTTTTATTTATGCCAAACCACAGCCACGCTCTTGTCTCCCACTAAAAAAAGGTTGGAAAAGGAAACGTCTCCATTCACTGAGCTCAGAGACAGCGTCTGAATCACAGCAGCTACAGCCTCAAATGTCCTTCCCTTTCCTCTCAAACTGACAAAACACTCCCTTGAAAGTTTCTGTTCTGTATTTCCCTTTTTTTTCCCCTCATTTTTGCAACACCAGACCTCACGGGGAGAAGGGCAGGGAGGAAAAACCCTCTGGAAATCCTTCACCTTTTTCTTCCTCAAAACCCCACCGGGGTTTCCCACCTTTTATGAGTCTGGCAGGATTCAGGTGGGTGGTTTTCCCTTTATCCCATCACTTCAGGAACTGCAGCAGCAGAGCAGCAACTGCTATATCACCTCCCCTCCCCTCTCAGCACTAATTAAGATAAATCAGCCGAAATTCCACTTTTCCTCAAGTCTGAAGGCCCCATCATTAAGCAGATGAGAGAGCAGCCAAGCAGAGCTGATGAGCTCCCTTCCCTAAAGTGGCTGAGTCACCATTCCTGGAGGGATGTAAAAGGCATGGAAATGTGGCACTTGGGGACACTGTCTTGTGGTGAACACAGCAATTAAACAGCCGCACTTGATGAACTTAAAGGGCTTTTCCAACCTAAAGGATTCCATGATTTGGATCATCTGATGGGCCAGGGAAGGGGGGAGCCCTGCCAACCTGAAAGCATGGAATGTGGCTCTGGAAAACAGGAGGCTGATGAGGTTTTTTTCATCCGTGAGGACCGATAATCAGTTGGACACGGAGCAAGATTCTGACTCATCCCTCTGAGAGAGACGTGGGCAGGTTCGTGATGTGCACAGCTCTGGCCAATGGATTTATGTTCCCGAATCTCCAGGATGCTGATGCAGAAGCAACGAGCAAGGATGGATCCCATTGGAGCTTCCAGCTGCTCCAACAGCTTCTGTGGGAAGAGGAATTGCTTGTAGAGCCATCCTCAGATTGGGGGCACCAGAGCTGAAGCACTGAATCCAATTTTGGGTTCATCAGCACAAGGACATGGAGCAGATCCAGAGGAGGCCATGGAGATATTCCATGGAGCCTCTCTGCTCTGGAGTCAGGCTGCGAGAGCTGGGAATGTCCAGCCTGGAGAAGGGAAGGATCCAGGGAGACCTCAGAGCCCATTCCAGTGTCTGAAGGGGCTCCAGGAGAGCTGGAGAGGAACTTGGGACAAGGGATGGAGGGACAGGACACAGGGAATGGCTTTAAAGTGGAATAGGGTGAGATTAGATGGCATATTGGGAAGGAATTCTTGCTGTGAAGATGGTGAGGCCCCAGCAGAGGTTTCCCAGAAAAGCTGTGCCTTTCCATCCCTGGAAGTGTCCAAGGCCAGATTAGATGGGGTTTGGAGCAACCTGGGATAATCGAAGGTGTCCTTGCCCATGGCAGGGCGTTGAATTCCATGATTTTGAAGATCTCTTCCAACCCAAACCCTTCCATGATTCCTTAAGTTCCAAGTCCCAGAATTTGGGGCTAAGTGATCCCATGGAACAGGACAGGCTGAGGGGGGATGGAGGTGCTGCCTTTAACAGGGACAATTATGGAGCTGATGTCCAATCTGGCTCTGGCTCCGCACTAAGGACAAGCAGTCACTTCTAAGAAGCATCAAGGGAAACTCCAACCAGACACAGGGAAGGAAAAGCTGTGCCAGGGCAGTGATTCATTTCCAAAACAGTGAGAGATGCTGGAGGAATCTCCCTGCACAGAAACATTGAAATTCAGTTTGAGAAAACACAGAACAACCCAGCCAGATTTGACTCTCCTTTGAGGAGAAGGTTGAACTCGAGCCCTCCAGAGATCCTCCCAACACTGGATTTTCTGGGAAGAGTGTCAGCAGGGGCAGGAGATACCAAAACAAAACAAGAGGAATTTCTCATCACCTCCTCCCACCCCTAAATTTATCTTCTCCAACAGCTCCTCTATCTATATGGCCCAGAGCCATCAGTGTAGGACATCCCCAGGCTGCAGGAAGGGTACAAATTTCCCAACCCTCACATGGTTTATGGGGATTTTTTTCATTTGTTTGGGGGTTTTTTGTTGGTTTTCTGTTTTTTTTTTTTCTTTTTGTTTATTAAAACTCCATTATGTACCTAGAACAGCCCTAAGTTCCAGTACCAGCCTGAGCAGTCAACTTAATCCTTGGTAGATTTTGGGTGAGGTCTCCTCCCACCCACACTGAAAAAGAAGGCTTTTATGAAAAGCAAATTAGGCAACCAGAAATCACACGGGAAGGTGTCATTTCTGGTTTTGTCACAAACCACAACCTCCCTTTCTTAAATAAAAAGAGGAAGTAATCGCAACGGCAACATGCTAGACTTTTGACTTTGAATTTCACCAAATGCTATCACGATCTTGGGTTACCAAAACAAACACAGGTTTTCCTCTGCCTAAAACACCACAGAAAGTTGGAAAAGACCTTTAGGATCATCAAGTCCAACCACCACGTTCACCACTAAACCATATCCTCAAGTGCCATTTCCAGAGGTTTTTCCAGAGGTTTTTAATGAGCATTTCCAGGAATGGAGTGCAATGTTTCAGGAAAATATTGGAAAAATAGAGCTGAAACCATGCCTGGAAGGGACAAAGTGAGGAGGGGTCATCTGAGCACATCAGCACATTGCCTGGAGCCACCAAATAACCCCAAATTATTGGGGTGGGAGAGGGATCCTCCTCTCTGGGATGGGATCATGATCCTGCTCCACAGGGTTCTGAGCAGTAGGAAAAGCTCCTGGGCATTAGGCCATGGGAAAGGTCCATGGAATATTGCCAGAAACACTTGGAAGACTCCAGGAAAAACAGGGTGAGGATGGACAGGACCATTTGGGACAGCAACAGCTCAGCCTCTCTGGAATTACTCCTTTATTTTATAGAATTCCAGAATGGTTGGGATTGAAAGGAACCTTAAAGCTCCTGCCATGGGCAGGGACACCTATCCAAGGTTGCTCCAAGGCACATCCAACCTGGCTTTGGACACTTCTGGGGATGGAACACCCAGAACCACACGTGGAATGATTTGCAAAAAGCCTCCAGTCACAGATACTCAGAAAAAAATCACCCCTAGTTTTAATGAGGTTTTAATGCATTCCAAGACCTCAATTTCCAACCAAAACAGCAACAATTTCAACACAAGAATGAGTGGAAATAAACACATGGGAAGCATCAGGAGCTTTGGAATACGGAGCCCTGGATATCAGCCCTGCCTGAGGTGCAGGAAGGTTTTGCTGCCAATGCCAAGTTTGTTCACACCTGGGATTCACTGGGACATGGGAATTCTGCCAGGAATGTGCTGATACTGCATTTTGGGGGGGATGTGGAAAGCAGCCCAATAAGCAGCAGACAGAACCAATTTATGCTGTTGATCCCTGCCTGCTCCATTCCCAGCTGGAGAGGGAAGGATGATGCCAAAGGCGTCATCCCAACACAGGAGCAGCTCCAGGAATATTGGTCCCACTCCCCACCACACATCCCACAGAGCCTGGCCTAGCATTACCTTATTTCCTAGGAAATTTCCCATTTCCAAAGCCTCTGTCTGGACAGAGCAATCCTGCTCTCGATACAGGAGCTGAGCCAGAGCCAAGTGAAGAAAATAAGGAAATTACCATGGCCTCAAGTGAGATGTGTTCTCCCAGAAAAAACTTTACCACATGGGGGTGCTTAAAATGTACTTGGTTCATGGTCAAGGTGAATTTTAACCCCCTGCAATGTGAAACTGCTTTTAAATCCAACATCTTCCCTTCTACCTTCTCCTGACGTGACGCAAATTCCCTCCCATGGTTTTTCCATTTAATATCCCTGCAATTGCACAACTTTCTCCTCTCCTTCAGGTGAAAGAGCACAAAGTCCCTGGAAATGTAAAACCAACCAACCAAATGAGATTTGTTCCTTTTCCCCCAGTGCATCCCTAACCCAATCCTGGATTCTACATTGCAGTTCCTGTTTTCCTGCTGTCATCACCTCGTGTTTCCCCATCCATCCCACTCAGTCTGGAAAGGACAGCACAGCTCCACTACCCAAATGAGACAGCATTAGACATGATTTTGTTGATCAGCACAGTTAAGGCTCTTTTTTAATCTCCTTCCAGGACTCCAGGGGAAGGCCAAGTACATGGAAACTCTGAAGAGGAATTAAGAGTTCCCAAAGTCCAACATCCCAATCAGCAATACCTGCTTCAACTGGAAATCCAGGTGCTTGCTTTTCCATCCAAAAAAAAAGGGCACCAAACTCAGACAACCCTCAGCCACCAGCAGCAGCAAATTAAAAAAACAAAACAGCTTCCCAACAGCACCAAATGAGCAGGATTTGGGATTTAACGTGGGAGGCACTGGCTCAGAATTCAAAGTCCTCGCCAGCCATGTCGATGGCCCAGGCAAACTTCTCCCTCTGGGTCTTGTTGTAGATCTTCTCGATGGGAATCCCAAACTTCTTGCACCTGTGCAGACCACAAAACACCAGTGGGGACCAGTTACCCAGCAGTGTCCTCTCCACTGCGTCCCTGGAAGTCTCCAAGGCCAGGTTGGATGGACCTTGGAGCAATCTGGAACAGTGGGAGGTGTCTCTGCCCATTGAACACCCCAAATTTTAAGGTCCTTTCCGACCCAAACCATTCCATGGTTTCACACCCAAAACTTACCAAGCCACAGTAATCCTGGGATCCAGATAATTCAGCTTGGATGTGCCCAGAGCTATTTGCTTGTTCTCCTCCTTGTCCGTGGCCTGGATGTTCATCCTGGCCAGCTGCTCCTCCAGCCTCTTCAACAGCTTCTTCTTCTTCTCCACATTGCTGAGGGCAGAGAAGGAACAACAGAGAATTGCCATTCCAGAGAATTTCTGGGCTTTGGGACGAGTCAAAGGTGCCATTCAGCACTAACCTATTTCTCAGGGGTTTGGACCTGGTGAGATGCTTTTTTATATTAAAAATTAACAATAAAAATGTAATTTCCACCATCGAAGGTGGGCAAATAAAATCCAGCATCCTGGAATGGGTTGCCCAGAGAAGCTGAGGCTGTTCCATCCTTGGAAGTGTCCAAGACCAAGTTGGACAGAGCTTGGAGCAACCTGGGAGAGTGGGAGGTGTCCCTGAAGGGAACCATCCACAAGATTTTAACCATCTTCCAAATTTCCACGGGACAAGAAGGATCCAATCCCAAACATGGGCATTTCTGTTCTGATGGGGTGTTGGGACACATCAGCCCCGTCCACGGGCCCTCTGGATCCCTCTACAAGGGAGGATTCCAAGGAAAAGCCACTTACACTTCTGCTTTGGCTTCTTTTGTGTCCTTAAACTCATCTTCAGCTTTTTTCACTTCTTCCTGGGCTTCCTCCACTTGTTTCTTCTTGGCGTCGATCTGTGAAGGTGGAAAACTCAGACAACACTTCCAACCTCCCTGAAGCTTCTTCCCTCTTTTCCTTCACATGTCATTCCTCAATTTCTTACCAATCACACTTCCCAATTTGTCCCTGCAGCATTTTCTGGGCTCTAGCATTTTTTAGCATCTTCTAAAATATCATCCCAGCCCAGATGCCAAAAATACTTGGAGGTCCTAAATCTGTCCATCTTCTGCACCTGCCTGAGACTGAGGGATTTGTGACAGCACCAGAGCCCTCAAAAAAGTCCCAGCCCTTCAGTGGGGTGTGAGGAAAAACTGAGAACAATTAAAAGTGGTAATTTAAGGTATTTTCAAGCTACTCCTCCTGCAAAAAAGACAGAAAAAACAATTTCCCTGATCTTGATCCAACTGGGCCAGAGCTGCCATCACAAAAAGCCCCCAGCTTGGTTTGAAGACAGAGTGATGAGAAAAATGCCCCAAACTCATAAAAACTCACAAAAACTCACCCAAATTCTGTGCTAAATTGCTTCCCCCAGCATTTGAGGTGACCATATCCCTCTCCACTCCTGGGTTGCAATCCACTGCCCCCAGGACATTCCCTGGTGTTCTTGACCAAGGTGATTCCTCCAGACATCACCTCAGCCCAAAAATAAGATTCAGAGGCTGGATTAGGTCTGAGATCTCTCAGCTGGGTCTGTCTCACCTTCTCCTGGAGCACTTGCATGGACCTGGCAAAGGTTTTTGGTATAGACCTCTGATGGTTGCACAGGATGGCCACGGCCCTGTTGGCTCGGTTGTAGGACAGGAGCTTTCCTGCAACGTTGTCTTCAGCTGGAAAGAAATGAAAACATCACTCTGACTCCATTCCAGGAGCTAGGAAAAGCAGGGAATACAGCAAAATGAAAGGCAAACAAGTTGCTGTCGCATTTTCTCTCCAGGGAGAGCAATAACGGCTGTGGGAATTGGGGAAGGACAATTGAGCATCACAATCTGGTGCTGTGACTCATCCCTCATGTACCCAAGGAGGCAGAAACAGTGCAGCCAACCAGCAACACAAGGAAAAGAGGGAAAATATCCCCATCCTGGCCATCAGTTAGTCAGAGTATCCCCGAGTTCACCATTTCTCACTTACCAACATCCCCAACTTGCTGCTCACCCCCATATGTCACTCCCACCCCACTATGTGGAACATCACCTGCCCAGGTGGGACATGGGCAGTTTTAGGGATCCCAAGGCAATGGATGGACATTCCTGAGCCCTTTGGTCCCAGCCATGCTCTGGTGACACCACAGCCACTGGAACTCACGGTTGGTGAGGGCCTTGAGCTGCTCCTGCAGGGTGATGGAAGCGTTGTAGGTCCTGAAGACTTTGGCCGTCAAACCATCCATGAGGTCCTGGAGGTGTTTGTTCAGGAAGGTTGTCTGGAGGAGGGAAAAACAGGGAAAGTGTAGGGAAACACACCATTAGGAATTCTAGTGGTAGGACAAGGAGGAATGGCTTCAAAATGACACAGGGTTTGACAGGATATTGGGAAGGAATTCTTCCCTGTGAGGCCCTGGAATGGAATCCCCAGAGAAGCTGTGGCTGCTCCATCCCTGGAATTGTTCAGGACCAGGTTGGATGGAGTTTGGAGCAACCTGGGATAATGGAAGGTGTCCCTGCCCATGGTGCAGATTTGGAACTTGACAGTCTTTAGGGTCCCTTCCTACCCAAACCATTCCATGATTCTATGAAGCAACAGAAAAAGCAGAAGCCAGGACAACTGTCTTTTTAAAAATTTTAGTTGCTTTTTGTTTAAGCAACCAAAATTAGGCATTAACAAAAAATTAAATCCTGCAGTTTGTAGAGCTACTTGTGGGGTCAGGTCATCATCTACCCAAAACTGGCCAAAAATTCCATCTAAATCCACAAAAAAATATCCATGGAAATCAAACATTTCTGCCCACCTATGTCCAAAAGGACACACATTGGCACTTGGGGACGTGGTTTAGAGATGGACCTGGCACTGCTGGGTTAATCCTTGGATTTGATGATCTTAGAGGTCTTTTCCAAACAATCATTCCTGACCTCACATCCAATATCACATCCCTGTTCTACAGAGAACATGGAGCTGCTCATCGATCCCATATCCCATCCCAAGGAATAAGAGGGAGGAGGTTTTTCCAGGAGGGAAGGCAGCACATCCCTCCAGCAACCTCTCCCACTTCTGTGGAGCCCTAATGAGGTGCAAAAGCATCAAAAAGCTGAGGTCTGGTACCTCCAGTAATTGCCCAAAATGTGGGCAGACCTTCCCAGGCCAAAAAAAAGCCCAAGTGGGTGAGTCGGAGGAGGGAAGGAGCAGGAATCCAGCTCCTCAGCAGGGACACATGGAAGCAGTGCAAAAAGAGGCTGAAAAGCCTCAAAAGATGTTCAAACAGTGACAGTGATGTCCTTGGAGAGCAGAGAGGTAAAATAAGGCAAAGGGATGACCACCAAAGGTGGCCAAAGGTGTCATGGTTTGGTTTCTCCTCCTTCAGGGTCACCAATACTGTTTGAAAAGCTCTGAGGTGACAACTCACATTGAGGTGCTCAAAGAGGTCATCGCTGGGGTCCTTGTTCTTCATGAACAGCTGCAGGTTCTTGAACACCTGAAGAGGGGGGAAGGACAGCCCTGGTCATGGCCAAGGAATGAATTGCTCCCAGACATCTCCCTCATCTGTCTCCTCCTCCAGAAGGACACTGATTCACCCTCGTGTTGGCACATCCCACCAACCTTCTCAACTTCAAGGTGCCTCTGGGTGTTCCCCCCCATCTTTCACATCTCCGACATTCCAGTTTCTCCACAAACACCATTAAAATCTTCTTTCCCATGGACAAAGGAAAATTATTTAATATAAATGGAGACATTTCAAGTTCTACATGCCCAAGCCATCTGAGGGTGCTCCAGCAAGAGGTGGAACTTCTCCCTCATGAAGTAGAACAACCTTGGAAGTCCTATCCCAAAATTTCTCCCATTCTCCAGGTTTAAAGCACAACTTGGTAACAGGTTTTGGCTGGAAATTTGGGACTGACAAACATTGAGGGAAGCCAGACAACCAAGCACTCCCTCTACTCCTGCCCCACTCACCGGTTTCTCCACGGACACTTTGTTGTAGTAACGGATGGAATCTTTCCCGAGGAAGTCAAACTCCACCACGTGCTCCTGCCCATCCAGCTGGGGGTGCAGCTGGATGTGCTCCACGCGCAGGGAGCAGCAGCCGACCGTGTCCGCAGTCTCCCCTTCCTCCTTCTCATTCCCAGCTCGCAGGGCCAGCTGGAAAGAAAGTAAGGAGTCATCCATCCTGTGCCATTCCACCTCAATTCCCCTTTGCCAGGTTGTTAAAATGGGTTGGGACTAGAGGAGACCAGATCACCTCCATCTGTAGAGTCATAGAATGATTTGGAAGGGACCTTCAGGATCACCAAATTCCAACCTTCCTAGTGGATACCTTCCACTAGGGACAATTTTCATTTTCCACACCTCTGGAAATATTCAAATCCAGGCTGGATGGGGCTTGGAGCCACCTGGTCAAGTGGAAGGTGTCCCTTTCCATGGTAGGGGGTTGGAATGAGATGATCTTGAAGGTCCAGCCTTCAAATGATCAAGATCAAAATGATCTTGAAAGTCGCAGCCCACCAAACCATTCCAGGATTCCATAATCATCCCCAGATTCTTCATGTGGAGCCACCCTGGGTAGCAGAACCAGCCAAAACCAAAAACTACACGGTGGGGTGGATCAGGGAAGTGAATTCCCAATTTTCACATGGATTGAGGGACCTGGGGTGAGGCTGTGGATACCTTATCAATGAAGTAGAGGGCCACTGCTCTTTGCCTCTTCTTTATCTCCTTGGATTTCCAGTCTTTCCTGTACTGAGCCCGGATTGTGTGGACGACATCCTTTAGGCGCCGAGCAACCTCGTATTTCTGCCAGTCCTTCTCCCCCTGGAATGGGAAACCAGGATATTTTCCATTCCATGCCCCATCTTTATTCCACCCCTACCAGTCAAGTCCTGCTCTAGAAACACCTCCAGCATCTAAATCCTGCTCAAACCCTATTGCTGGCTGGGGGTCTGTGTACAAATCACAAACGGGATGGGACTGCTAGGAACGTGCATTGAGCTGTTTTATTTTCCAGCATCAGTCTCATTACATGGTTATGACAATGGGAAGATGCCATCAGCTCACATCCCAGGCAGCAGACCAAGAACTTAATGTTACAACTTACTTTATAAGTTTTTTGACCAATCACATGAAGCAAAAGCATATTGACAGTAGTTCCATCTAACCACTAGAAGCACACGTACCTTTGGTTAAAACAATGCCTGCTTATTTCAAATACAATACCTGCTTGTAAGCCTTAAAACACCATGCACAGAGCTCCATTATTAACCTTCAAACTTCCCAATATCTTGCTAGATAAACTTTTCTGTAGCTTAGGGAGTTATTCTAGACAAGCAATACACAGACCATTGTTCTATTTGTCCTTGCTTTTCTACTTTTTAAATAATTTTTCTGCTGACCTATCTCATAGCCACTGCTTAGCTCTAATCGCAGTTCTGCTGTCTCTGAGGCCTGTCTTTTGCAGCTTTCCCAAAATCCTCTGATTTTCTGGATTCCTACAGGATGGGCTACAGGGAAATCTTCACAGCAGGGGGACAGGTTGTGAATGGTATTTAAGGACCAAGGAGCAGCAGGATTCAGAGCTGACACCATTTCCAGTGTCTCCTGCAGGGACATTTATTAAACCCCTACCCCAGGTGTGGCAGCAGCTCCTGTTGGTTTTTGGCAGGGATTTAATGACTCTGTGAAGTGCAGGGCCAAGATCCTCGTGGTTTGTCACCTCCACTGTCACTGCATGGTCACCACAGCCATGTCACTGCGCTTTTTATATCCACCCAGCTTGTGAAGTCTGGCCCTTGACCCTTCACTCTGTCCCCTCTTGGCACCGCCAGTTCTGCCCTCCACATATTCACTGCATGGGAGCTTTTTAATTTGAAGATCTGTCTCTGATCTTCCAACCCTGTGCCCAGCCAAGCTCCATTTCAAACCCCAGGCTCCTCCATGGCAGGCACAGGACAACTCCTGAACTTTTCTCCAGCGGTGAACTCACCCCTTCCGCTCCTCAGATGTTGAATAACTCAACAATTTCTCTTTTTTGCCTCGCTCAAGAGCTGGAAACTGAGCAACAAAAGAGAAAGGGAAACCACCCACCCACAGAGCAGCTCTGAGGGCTTTGTTTCCTGGCTTGGCTTCTGGCAAGAAAAGGAACTGTGAGCAGGATGCTCGTCTGGGATGCTCAGGATGAGATGCTGGAGGAAAGATCAGCTGCCTAACAGGAAAATTTGGGGCTGTGTTTTCAAGAAGTCAGGATCTGATACTTTTTGAATTGAAAAACTCCTTTTTCATGTTCTCCCACAGACAGTGCTGCAGTGGGGTCCCTGTCTACTCCCCAAAAAACCCCTCTGCTTGCACCTCCCTGTTCAAATCCATGAGGCTGCAAATCCCAATTAGATCCTGATATCCTCTGTGGAACAGATTCATTGGATTGCATTCATTTTTCACCTACATCAGTAATTTAATTTTTTCTAATGTGGCAGAAATAACTAAATAAGTTAAACCAAAGGATTTATTGACTGAGGCTGGCAGAGGGAGAAGGAGAGGGAACAATGTCAGAATCTGCAGTCCAAGGAAGACAAAACATTTTTTTATCTTTTCCAGAACTACAGTGGCAATAAAATCTCCAGCAAATGTAAACTGTGAGGATGGGAATCTATGCAGAAAACCTTTCCATAGGCACCGTCACCTCCTTCTGGTTTCCATAGAGATTTGGGTTCCTGCTTCCAGCAGAGAAAATCCTGATTGACATCTTGTACTTTCTGAGAGGTAAAGCCTCAGCAGCACAGGAACAAGCTCTGAATGTTTATTAAAGTCCTTTATGACAGGGTCTAAGCATTTCAGGGCTTCCTTATTTTATTTATTTTGAAAATTACTCATTATTGCTTTTTATTTTTTGCCCCCAAGCTTTTCTCATGCCATGGCAAAGGTGCTGGGTTGGCCGCTTTGGACTCTGTGATCACACCCAGATTTCAGCAAACAAACAGTAAAGCTGCAGAGAAATGGCTAAGCAGAGAGGGAAAACAAAATTCCTTGATTTCTCCTGATAGTCAGAATTGCAAGGAAATCCACATTAAGCAATGACTTCATGAGCTGTAGGGGGAATCTTTCATAAAAGCAGAAAAAAAGTGGATGCCTAAAGCCACATCAGTGTCAAAAGGGGCAGAAAATTTGATTTTTCTACTGTGCCCTGAATGCATTGGAAAGTTTGGGACGACTTGGGTCCAATGAGTGGCAAACAGAGCTGACGTCCAGGTTTGTGACATCCCTAGGATGCTGATTTTGGAAAACAGGCACTAAATATGTCCAGTTCCTGGAGAGGCAGCTCTGCCTGAATTCGCTGGGTCAAAGGAATTAAAAATAACCTCACCAGGCAGACATCCCCCTGTTTGCTTTCCTTTCTCCCATCTCTTCTGTTTCACTCTGTAGATTTTAGCCAGCACAGCTCCATTCTTTTGCTAGAGGGGATGCCAGGCAGTGATTTCTGCTGACACAGGTGACAAACATCCCAGATTTCCTGAGGTGGTTTCATGAGAAATCAGCTGATATTCCCCTGTTTTTCATCCTCTTGTTGCCTCAGTCTAGGAGGCAACATCCGGGATGTTGAAAGGGCTCAGTCTCTTTATCTAACCTGATTTAAGGTAAAATAAATAAAAAAATCATGTGAAGATTGTGAAGAAAAATGTAGATTTTGCATGATCTTGCTTGATTCTATGTGACATTAAAAAAAAAAAAAAGACATTTAGCAGCTGTTCCAAACTCATGTAGCGAAGGTGTAGAGGAAGAAACATTCCCTGGATTTTCATGGCATTTCTCTGCCATTCCAGTTGCTGAGGTTGTTCAGTCATTGTGCAAAACTGCATCAGTCTGTGCTGAAGTGAGGTTTAACTTGAATTTCATTTGGAATGACTGTGATGGAGGCAATATCCTGGTGCTCAGCAAAATCTGGGAATATTTGAGAGGTCTTGTCCTGGACAGGCACTCAAGGATCAGAGTGCCTGATCAGAATGGGAAAAAGAAAGACAAGATGCCTGCTCTCTCAGTATCACAGAATCATGGAATAATTTGGGTTGGGAGGGACCTTCAAAATGATCTCATTCCAAACCCTGCCATGGTCAGGGACATCTCCACTATCCCAAGTCTGTCCAAGCCACATCCAACCATCCTGTGGTTCCCAGGAAAGTGTCCATGGTGGCACAGAGCAGAATTTGCTGGTGACAGATTTTACCAAAAAATATTATCCCAGCCTGGATGTTCCTCCAGCAGTTTCTGTGCAGATTTCCAACCTTCCCTCATCCCTCAGCACTGACTTTTAGGGTGGAAGAACTTAGGCTGGCCTAAACGCCTGGGTGTCCAAATTTAATGAGGATCAAAGGTGGCATTAATTCAGCCAAGCTTAATTCATTCCCAGACACACCTTTCTGATCAAGCCACAGGGAAGTGAACCATGCTGGATTCAGGTCACCTTAATTCTGAAATAAATTGAAGGCACAGGTTCTGAAATTCTTCCAAGTAATTTCCGTCACGGCCATGCCTTGGTTCAGTTTGGATTTGCTTTTCTGGAACTCTCTGTGTAGGGGGTCCTCAGGGACAAAGATCTTTGGGAAATAATGAATTGGAGTCTCCTTTACTTGATTGCAAGGAGATTTAGGAACTTTTACTGAACATGAAGGGAAAAAAAAATGGTGATTTCTGAGGAAAGTGAGTAGGGGAAGCACAGAGCAGTGATGGAGCTGTTTTCTGGGAAAGGCCACCCTGTCCTCTGCTTCCAGCTCAGCCTTGTCCCTTGTTTTCCACCCCAGGAAATGGAGATGCTCTGCGTGAGGTGATGTGAGCTCTGAAAACAAGATATTGGTGGGGGTCCTACACAGAACAGAGGGGTCTGAATTCATTTTTCCTTCCTGGTTTCACCTTTGGATATTTAGTAAATCCCTCTGTCCAACCTCTGCCTCCTATGGAAAACCAGGGAACACCACCTGGAATGTCCCCAATGACTCTGGGACTGCAGGGAATTCAGGTTGTACTAAAGAGTTGATGGTCTTTCTGTGATTGGAGAATCATGGAATTGTTTAGGTAGGAAAAGACCTCCAAGATGAATGTATCCAACCTTTAACCAGAACGGCTGAGGCCACCACCAAGAACACCTCACTGTGGCCTTCCAGACCTGAAGGTGCTCCAAGAGAGATTGAAAGGGACTTTAGACAAGGGATGGAGGGACAGGACAAGGGGAATGGCTTTAAATTTCCAGAGGATGGATTTAGAAGTGATGTTGGAAAGGAATTCTTCCCTGGGAGGGTGGTGAGGCCCTGGCACAGGTTGCCCAGAGAAGCTGTGGCTGCTCCATCCCTGGAAGTGTTCCAGGACAGGATGGATGGGGTTTCGAGCACCCTGGGATAGTGGAAGGAGTCCCTGCCCATGGCAGAGGTGGAATGAGGTAATCTTGGAGGTTCCTTCGAACTCAAACCGTTCTGGGATTCTGTGATCTGCACAGACTTCCTCAAGTACAGCCCTGACATCACTGCCCAAACCCAGGATGGATTTTAAGGCTGTTATTTAAGGTAAAAACCTGAAGTCTGGCTTTTTTCCTGCTGTCAAAATTGTCAGTGAATTTGGGCCCTCCACTGGATTTGTAATTTTTCAAGTGTGTAACACAGGTTTTGTAATCCTGGTCACAAAGAGGGATTATCCCTTCAACCCTGTTGGGAAAATACGTTCTGGGTGAGGAAGGGTTTCACACCATTCCAGTGACACTCAGAATATTCTAAATCCCTGAAATTCCTACAGCAGAAGAGCACAGAGAGTGGAAATCCTGCAACAAGGGAAATATCTGAGCTTATTTAGTTGAATAATCAAATCAGGTAAGGGCAAAATAGGGCAAAGTCAGGTCAGATGAGAAATTCTCCTGATATTTCAGTCAATTAAAATGAAGCTGGAAAAAGACATTTCTTCTTGCACCGATTCAGCACAAGCCTTGGGGCCCCAAAACAGTAAATTCAAGTTCTTTTTTCAGCTTTCTAACCTTTTTCTTACTTTTTTCTTTCTTTCTTTTGTTTAGTTTTGTTTTTTGTTTTTTTTTTTGAAGTTGAAGTCAGTTTTTAAGTGGCATTTTTCAGAAAGAAGAAGTCAAAAAGCTCATTTTGAAGATGTCAAGATTCGATTCCTTCAGAAAAATATAAAGCATTTTATGGCACTAAGTGGTTCTGTCAGATTCATAAAATCTGATTTTCTGCATTATTTCAGTTTTCTGAATGCAGCATTGTCTGAGCACATGTAGGAGGGACGGAAAAACTCCTCAACTCCATATAAGAAACATGAAGGTTTTTAGTGAGATTGGGAATCCTTGGTTTTGCAGGATATAAATTCATAGGATCAGAAAATGGTTTCGCTTGGAAGTGACCTCAAAGATCATGGAATTCCAGCCTTTCCCATGGGCAGGGACACCTTCCACTGGACCAGGGTGCTCCAAGCTCTGTCCAAATGGTCTTGGACACTTCCAGGGATGGGGCAGCCACAGATTCTCTGGGAGTTCCATTCCAGGACCTCCCCATCCTCACATGGAAGAATTTTTTCCCAATGCTCCATCTAAATCTGAATTCCTTCATCTTAAGGCCATTCCTCTTGTCCTATCATGCCACACCCTTTTAAAATTCCCACTCCAGCTCCCTTCCAGGGATATGAATTCAGGAGCTGAAAGTTGATAAACATCCAAGATGAAATGACTGGAAACCACACTGACACTGCAGCCTCACTTTAATTCAACAGGAACCTAAAAATCCCTAAACATACCCTAAAAAGTAATGAAAATGGCCATGTCCTCCACAAAAATCACCACAAACTGTGTCAAGAATCGAGCTGGATGTACACAGCAGCCCTTCTTTCAATTCCCAATGATTAAAAATCAGCTGTAAAAGCACAAAAAACTGCCGGCAGCTCATCCTTGGTACAAATGAGTGTTGCAGGAAGAGTTCTGGGACAACCTCCTGCTCCACGATGGGAGCACCCAGCACTCACTGGAGCAGTTTGGACGTGATAATTGGAGCCACTAGAGCCCGTTGTGCCAATAATGGAAATTTCACAGCCTTCCTTAATTACGTGGAAAAAGGAGATCCAAGGGAGCAGTTGGGCTGGCACACACACAAGGCCTGCCTGGAAAGTCAATAAATATGATTTACGTCACTGAACAGGGTAAATGCTTTGATTAAAAAAGGAGATAAAAGACAAAAAAAGGCTAAAAAACGGGAAAAAAAAGAAACAAAGCGACGTGGTCTAGTGGAAGGTGGCCCTGCCCGTTGCAGGGGTGTGGAACTGGATAAGCTTTAAGATCCCTTCCAGCCCAAATCATTCTATTATTCTATAAAATAATTTGCATGTGCAATAGTTCCATCTTGGCTCCTTTTTTAAGCTGTCCCGAACAAGCAAATTAAGAAGCCCATCAGTCCAGTCACAATAAAGAAAGGAGAAAATAAAAATTATCAAGTTAAAATTAGCAAAAATTGATGATGTTTTTCTCAGTTCTATAAGTGCTTGGCCTCACGTGCCTTCTCCACCGTTTATGGAATAATGGAATTATTACAGCTGGAAAAGACCTCTGAGATCATCCAACCATCAGCACGGCCAGATCCACCACCAATCCCTGTCCCCAAGTGCCACATCCACGGGGCTTTTGAGCACTTCTAGGGATGGTGATTCCAGAGTGTTCCAATGCCTGACCCCCCTTCCAGTGAAGAATTTTTTCCTCATATCTAAACCACTCCTGGTGCAACCCGAGGCTGTCTCCTCTGCAAATACTCCTGCATTTTGGGTCTTGGATAGTTTCAACTCTGATTTTGAAGGGGATTTCAGTAATTTGAGGCAGTTAATCCATCACTGGGCTGCATCTATTCCAGGTGACTCCCTACTCTGAGAGCCAGGAGCAGTAATAAGGCATTTTTCCATTAATTAATGAGTGTAGGTCCAATGACTCTCTAGGGATTTTCATTTGGAACTGTCAGAAAGTAAGGGAATAATAATGGTTACAGTCAAACCTGGAAGAGTCTGGGACGGAATTGGAAACCTTATGAGTTTACCTGGCACAGGCAGGCATCTTCCAGCCTCAGCTTCCTTTCCCACCTCCCATCCCCATCCTGTCCATGTTCCTCCAGTGCAGTTTTGGCCATCACTTCTCATCCCTTCTCCACATGACCTCTCTTTTCGCATTTCCTCAGACCTCCCTCACTGAAGCAACCCCTGATCTTGTGTCCTGTGGGAATGGGCTGTGTGGGGATGGATGATGGCAAGGACAGATTTTTCCCTCTTTAGTGATTTTCCTGGTTTTAATTCCCACAGTGTACAGTGGAGTTCTGCCCCCCTCTGCTGGAAGAGCTCAGCACCTCCAGCTGAGCTCAGAACCCTCAAAATTCCTGAACTGGAAGGGATCCACAAGGATCAGCGAATCCAGCTCCTGGCCCTGCACAGAACACCCCAAAAATTCCATCAAGTGCTGAGAGCATTGTCCAAATGCTTCTTGAACTCTGGCAGGGCTGGTGCAGCTCTTGCTGGTTTGTTCTGCAAGTTTCAGGTTGTTCAGAGCACTTTTGACCATGTCCATAGACAATGAAAAGTCAAAACCTGCTCACCTGTAGCTTCTCTACACTGTCACAGGTTGGGGTGGCACTGGAAGCACTTTTGTCACTGGTCTGTCCCCTCAGTGCTTTTTTCCTCACTTTTTTACTCATTCTGGCAACAAAGGCAGAGTTCAGTTGTGGAACCATATCTCAAAAATTTCCTTCTCACTCTTGCTAAGAGTTTGTGGTTAAATGAGTTCCAAAGAGCTGGAGACTCAGCAGCTCTCCTTGAGGCATCATTGGCCTTCAGATCATCTCTGCACCTCCAGCCTGAGCTCAAAAAGGATCTCTGGGAGGTCCACTGGGCATTTATTCCCTGCTGTAAACGGAATTACTCCTTTCATTTCTCCAGCTGACCCACCCAAGTGCAGTTTACCAGTTGCATCCCACCCTGGACTGTTTTCCTTCATTGGAGAAAGACCAGGGATGGAGCAGGGAATGGGGCTAAATCAATCTGAGTGCAAAGATTTTCTGGAAAAGGATCTGCGGAGGCAAAGTCCTTTAGGTGAACATCTTTGTGGGCAATCAATCTATTGCTAAAAATAAACATTTTAGTTTAAAGCACTCTGAGCTCCTTTCCCTGCTGTGTTCCCTGACTCCAGCCTGGATAACCCCTGGATGTTTTAGAGGTAATGAACCCAAGGAATTGAGAATGCATCAGATAACAAAGCCCCAGTTCCTGAATCTCTGCTGGGTGAGGGTGCTTATCACTCCCAAAGGCTCTTTGGTTGTCAAATGGGGCTGATTGAGGTTTAATTTCTTTACCTAGTCTTGCCTTGCCTCAGCTCTGCTGTGAATTTCTCAAACATGGGTGGGAATGTGATTGTCCTAATTTCAAAGATTCTTCTCTCAGCTGTACCCAACCAGAGCCCTGCAGGATCCACAGTCCCACAAAGTGCAGCTTCCCCCAACCTCATGGGCTACATCTGACTCAGTTTTAAGGTCTGAACAACTCAGGGCATTTCATTTTTTATGTCAACCACATGCTTTTGTTGAGAAAAAAGATCTCCATAAGTCAGGTAACCCCAATAACCCCAAATTTTCAGAGGGCAGTAGATACTTGAGTCACCCATGAATCAAGGAAGAAAGAGCAGAAAATGAGGCAGGAAGCAATTGAAGCAGATATTTCAAAGTTTTATTGTATAAATCTACAAAAGGCTTTGCTACAATAGCAAATTGAGTGTAGCACTATTCTACTGGCAGGCTCTAGTGGCTTGGTGTGATCTTGTAACTCCAACATGACACATGAGGAATAAACTGCCCGACCCAGTCAGATCCAGGGCAGGTGATGTCGGCTTACAAAGACCTTTTGGCTTCAACCCCTACAACCTGCAGCTATTCACGTGTTTACCTTTTGCACAAGGTTGCTTGAATTAATAATATCTCTAGTAAAAATAAAACCTCTAAAGTAGTTTCATCAGTAAATGCAAAAATCACCTAGGGAGGAAAAAAAAATGCAGTGGTTGAAATCTGCTAAAGTTCCAGAGGTACAACACATCCACACACTTCTCATTCACGTGACTCTGCCCCAGGAAAATAAACTACCAGTCCTTCCTGGAGAGGCTGGTAATAAAAACCAGGGTGCTACAAGTAAAGCTCCAGTTTGCTGGGAGCGACAATTGAAATCAAATCAGTCCAGGAAATTCAGTTCTGCACACTCCAAAAAGCCAGCTGAAAATGTAAAAAAACTCAGGACCAAATGACCAAGTAGCACAGACAGGCTAATTCCCTAAAAAAAGCAGGAAAAATAAAATGCCTATTGAGGCAGTCTAGTCCCTTGGAAGAGACTGTGAAAATAAGCACCTCAAAATCAAATATAATTTAGACCTTAAGATGATGCCCGGGAATCTGCCTTTACATGGTTTTATGGAATTTTCCAGTCCTGGACATTTTTGCTGAGCCTTGTTGGAATGTGCCTTAGGTCCCTCTGGCTTGATTCAAATGCAACAAAACACCACAGAATTTAAGTAATGTGGATTTTTTTGCTCAAAACACACACACACACACCCCACACCCACACCCATACCCACACCCACACACAGGACAGTTGGCTCTGAAGAGAGAGGAACCAACTGGACCTCTTCGGCTGAGAGATGAACCAAAACTGTCTTGTCCAGCTCACTCGAGCTCTTTTTGGGCTCCCTGGGTCTGGATGGAAACAGTCACTCCAAAGCCAGCACAAGAACCCCGGTTCTTGCAGTAACTCTGGCCCATGCAGACCCAGAGAGCGCCTGCTGTCTCACAAGGCTCCTTGCTGGCAAGACAGCTGGCCCAGATGTGCAGGCTCCAACAGTTCAGACAAGCATCTGGACCATGGGATGCTTCTCCAAACTCCGGGAGCTCTTTGAAGTTTGGAACTGATACCCGCATGAAAGGACTCAGGAGAGGTGAGTTACAGCATGGCCAGCAGGGAGGGTTCATAGCCAAGGCAGGATCAGCCCCCTGGCAAAGTTAATCAGGGAAGTTTGTTTTTTTTTTTTTCCAGTGAGGATCATTTTCTAGTGAAGATTTCTTTAGGTGAGTCCCAGCAGCCCCAGACTGCAGAGGTGTGCAGAATCCTCTTCACAGACAGTCAGCATTCCTGCTGTGCCCAAAGCCTGGACTTGGTTCTTCTGTTCTGGCCTCTTTTCATTCTCAGCACTTTGAGTACCTGGACCAGCTCAGGCTTTTCTTTGTCCTGCTGGAAGCAGCTTCCCAGTTTCATTCTGGCTCTCAGCACCTTGAATGTTTGCATTGCACTGCATGGGAGGCTCTTTGGTGCATGGTTTGCCCTCTGGCTGCCTGCAGCACTTTCTTCTCCCCTGGGAGAGCTCTTGGACACAGAGAAGGAATCTCAGCAACAGCAGCAGGGATTGCTGGAAAATAAAAAAAAATGCAGCAACTCCCATTAGATTTTTGAAGTGGGGAGAAAGGGAAAATTCTCAGGAGCTGGGATTAAATTTTGCTGTGCCTGCAGCCTGGAGGACCCACCAGGTGTTGGGGTTTAAGGATCTGCCCATGGTCCAGCCAAGGGAAAGCCACAATGCAGTCCCTGGAGCATCAATTACTGGGGCTGGTGCTTGGGTTCTGACACCAAGGAGCTGAAATCCCACCTCTCAGGTGGTGCCAGGCTGCTGCAGCCCCTGGGACTGAGTTTCAAGACCAGCACAGCTGTTTGCACTTGGGCTGTTCAATATATCGGGGTACTGGGGGGATTAAGGCAGACCCACAAGGCAATATGGGATGTAATTACCTGTGCCAGTCTTTCCTCCAGGTGGTGGATCTGGCTGTTGGTGGCTGAGGGTCCTGAGAGCAGGTCTGATGTTGAGCCTTTGTTTTGCAGCGTTTTCTGTGGCTTTCCTTCCAAATGCTGCATGCTGCGAAGTGATTCCTTCTCAGAGGAGGATCTGAGTGAGTCACTGGAAGCAAGAGGAGACAAAGCTTGTAATACATGGCCAGCTCATCCTCAGCAGTGACTCCCACTCCCCCCATCACTCAGCCTAGGTCATTAGTGAGAAATGCTCCTTTTCTCTGCACACTGAGCTGTTGACAAACTGGGAAAGAGTGAGAGGAGAGCTCCCACCATTCCTGAGACCAGCTGCCAGCAAGGATGCAGAGCAGACCTGCAGCTCCTCTGGGCTGTGCATGGACCTGGGATGTGCTGCCTCAGGCTGGGACTCAAGCCCAAAGGTTTTCCATGAAGGACAAGGCAGATTCTGGGGCTGGGCTAATTAAGAAGCTTCCCATTCTTTTCCCATATTAATTAGAAAGCGCAGGATACTGCCCTCTTTGGAAACTTTTCCCATTCCTGTATTTCCCTTTGGCTGGCTCTCCCTTCCCTTTTCTCCCAACCGCAATGCTTCATATTCCTTTTCTGCTGAGTTTTTATCCCAGTTTCTAGTGGACATTAGCTCTGAGGAGAGAATGCCAGAGAGCTTCCTTACCTTCAGCCTCTTGGAAGGAGTCACAGCAAAGGCATTCCGAGCCACCAGTGCCACGCGTCACCACTGTGGCAGTGCCAGGAGCATCCCAGGGTCACTCCTGCTGCTGCATCCCCGCTGTTTATTTGGTCTGGAGGTGGATGCAGATGATGCCCAAGATGTGTCCAGCCTCGGGAAGCTTTGGAGAGCCAAACTTCAGGAATGTCTTGCTTCTCTCAGTCCTGTCATCAAGCACTGGCCAAAGGCGAGTGCTGAGCATTTCCTGTCTCAACATGGAAGAAGTCACAAAGTCCAAGTCCATCTCCATCTGTGGCGAGATGTTACAGGAATTCCTCTGTGAGCAGACAACACTGTGTCCTCAGGTGCTCCACGACAGGGGTGCCAGGCTTTTCCAGGAGCATTTGGAGTCTGTGTGAGCAGAAACTCCCTGCAGCGATGCACAGGCTAAAACTGTGCTGGGGCACATAGATCCTCTCTCTTCTCTTCTTTTGGCTTTTACATGGCAAAAGCTCCTATTGTTTCCCCACATCAGCATGGAGTCGATTTGCTGCTCTGGGGATATTTTGCTCTGAATTTAGGTTGTGTTTGTTTGTTTCATTCAAAGAATAAGGGTTTTTTTTTCCTTTCCCTCCCCCCCGTCTCTCTCAAAAGAGCTCTGGTGTCTCCTCTCTCTACCTTAAACACCCTCTTTTCTCTGAAAGGAAGGAGACTGCTCCTTCAATAAATGAGCTCAGAATTTAATTAGAAAATCTGTTTCCTGCTGAATGCACAGGATAATGTGCAGAGAAAGGATGAAATCTGCCTCTGCACTGCAGTGGCCTTGAACTAGAGAGAGCAGAAACTAAGACAAGAAGTAAACCAGTAAGAGCCTCTTGAGAGGAAACACATTAAAGCAGGTATTAGGTGCAGTGAAATGAAAACCACAGAAAATAATCCAGATTCTTAAAGCTTTCAGTTGCTGAAATAATAGGATTTTTTTCTCTTCTTAAACCAAAAAAATAATCAAAATAATTACTTTAATCCTTTGGAGCAAGTAAGAGCAGGAGATTGCCAAGTGAACAGAAACCCAGAGGTTAATAAAAAACAGGCAAGGGTCAAAAAGAAAGCTGTCTCCTCAGGACAGGAGGGAGGAGAGAAGGAAAAAGAGAGATCCAGATGGGTAGGAACCCTCCACCAACTGCTGCACTCCTGTGAAGTCCTTGAGAGCTGCCAGCGCCGAGTGGCTGCCTCACAAGTTGGGGATTGTCTCTAGTTTTCTTGTCAGGGAATTCTCATAAAATTGGCTGTTCCCCGCAGTGGTGCCATCAGGGTCCCCAGCACCACAGCATGGCACGGCCTGGGTGAGGGGGGCAGCCCCATCCTGGGGTGCCTCTCCCCCACCACCTCCCTCCCCCCAGGAGCAAAGCCAATCCCTCTGCTCTGGGCTGTTGGACTGAGCACTCCTCAGGTCTCAGCCAGAACTTCCCTCCAAGGAGAAGCTTCCTAAATAAGCCCCCTTTCTCCCTTCCACTGAACGCAGACCCCCCTGAGGGGAGCTCATATGACAGTGGCTGGGGGGCTGGGGGGCTCTGGTTGAGTCCCATTGCTCGGCACGGGACTGGCGGTGGTTGAGGGGGGCACGGTCTCCACGGAGTCTCCTGGCTGAACCTCAGGGGTCCTCTGTGGGCTGGGCTCCTCAGAGTGCTCCATGTTGCCTTGGACTTCCTTCCCCCTCTGGATCAGCTGCTCTAAGGTCTTGGGCAGGGGGTAGCTCAGGAAACGCTTCAGTTTGGGCTGGAGGGTGCCTACCACGTACTGGATGATCTCCTCCTCATCTGCATCCACATAGAGGGTCTGGTACAGGTCTCTCTTGCGCCAGAGGAACTGATCCAGGGGCTCCCCCTCTTTCTGGGGCAAATCCAGCTCCCTTTTGATGGCATCCCTAGTCAGAGTTCCCTCACTGTACTGCAGGAACTCCTTCTTGAACTCGACCCAGTTTTTGACAGAGTCCTGCTTGTACTCCCACCACTTTTTAGCTGGGCCGTTCATGTGGTTTTGGATCTGAGACAGCCAATACTCCTCCGTTCCACCCACCTGCTTTAAGTATTCCTCCAAGTGGCTCAAGAACTCACGGGGATCCTCAAACACCTGGGTCTCCACCGGGGAGGCCGGAGCATCCTCCGACACAGAGACCCACTGGTAGGAATCGTGGCCCTGGGGGATGCTGGGCACCTCTCCAGGAGGAGGGGTCAGGGCATACATCTGGCTCATGTCCAGGGCATAATCATAAATCTCTCCCTCACTTGGCCTTATCTCTGGGCCTCCCACCCCGACGGACACCGTCTGCTTGCCCTGCTCCCCAGGGCAGTATTTGCCTCCCATGGACTCCAGGCGGTCAGCCCACTTTTCCAGGCGGAAAAAGACCTCCTTCCAAACATTCATCTCCCTCTTGACCCACCTCTCCAGGTGGGCAATGGTCTCCTGGCATCTGATCAGGCAGGCCTTGATGGACTTCTTCCATCTCTGGTTTTCAGTTGGGACATGGTCCTCTAAGTTGTTCTCCAACTTCCCCACAGATTTCTGCAACCCCTTCAGCTCCCGCTCCACCTGCTTGGAGACCTCTGTCAGGAGGTGCCGGTGGGTCCTCCGGACATGTTCCAGCATTTCTGCCCTGCACTTCCCTATCTGCAGGATCACATTGGGCTTGTTGGCAACTCCACGGTGCCCCTGGAAGGAGTGGACGCCCGCACTGGTGACATTGTCCAGCTGCATGGCTCCGACCGTGCGAGTGGCAAACACAGAAAGAACTGGGTAATGAGCCCCTGGCACTAAAGCTGGATCCCAAAAAACCCCACCACAACACTTCCTGAGAGACACACAGAGACTTCTAAACCCCCCTCCAAGGACTTTTGGACACAAACACAACCCAATCAGATATCACCGCAGAGCGAGCTGGTCGGTCCACGTGGATCCCAGAGAGAGTTGTAGGCAAATTTCTCCCGGTGCCAAGCTGGAAACGCCGGTCTCACGTGTTCAGGGGAGTCCCAGAGAGAACCAGGATCCTCCAGGAACAGAGAGAGAGAGGAGTTGGATAGGATGTCCAATCCCGCTGGGAATCTGGAACGCCGCAAAGTCCCCGCCGGAGGAAAAAATCACAAGAGATGCACAAGCTGGAAGCTGCAGCAAAAAATCCGGGTGATTTCTCCTCGGGCAAACTAGGTGAGTCGAAAACCGCTTTCACTGGAGATGCTAAGAGCTGCTTCTCCTCCCTGTCTGAACTGCCACTAGTCCAGGCTCCTCCATCTACTTATACTCCACGCAGCTCAACATGTGGGTGGTGCCCAGCCTCCTCTGGCACTCTCAGCGCAGCGTTCATTGGAGGAAAAGCGAGGCTGGTGTCGGTGGCAACCCAGATTTTGGCAGCCTCCCCTCGCTTGCCACCCCCTCGCTCACGCCCCCAGACTCGACGCGAGAGAAGCGCTTGAAAGGTGCTGGAGAGACAGTTGGAGAGATGGATGAGTAATCGCACCTTCCGCCTCTCGGAGCGCAGGAAAAACACTTATTCCTTCCACAACTCTTTACTCAGCAAGGTCATCATTAACATGCGTCCCCTGGCAGGGCTCGGGGAGGGCGGGATGAGGAGGAATGCAGTGTGTCAGACGCCCCCGCACACCCCCTGAGCTCACCACACACACAGGGTGAGCTCACTCCTCATGCAAATGCCTGGGAATGGTGGAAAATCAGCAGCAGGAAAAAAAGAAAAAAAAATGAAAAAAAGGGGAGAGAAGAGAAAGGAAAAGCAAAGAGGAGGGGGGGGGGATGCAGAGGGGGAAACACTCAAAGGAGCCACTTCAGCACAAATTGGAGCGCTCTGGACTTTCTTAGGCTTTGGTGGGTGGGAGTCATCCCCGCGGCTTAATTGCACCAGACCAACCACTATCTTGGGAATTTTGGGTGAGGGAGGGGGAAGACATCCTGGGCTTTTTTACACCGAATTAAATCCGCCCATCAAAAGCCTGTTCTGTACTTAGCTTTGAATCAGATGCTTAATCAGTGAGCCAGCCCACCAGCGCAGATGAAGCTACATTTGTTCTTCGCTTCTTGACAAGGCAGGAAAAGCCAACCATAAAAGGAGTCTCCGGGTCTTACATAAGCCAGAGATAAAGGATTCCCTAATCCGAGAGAGTTTCCCCGCTGCCGGAACACCCTCGGGGAGGTGCTGAGGACATCTGGGGCCTTCTCGTCCTTTCCCAGTGCCAGTGGCCGGAGGCAGTGGGACGCTGATCCATCGGGATAATCCCAAAAGGGGGTTTGAGCCTGTTGGCAGCTGGGGGGTGCCCTGCCTATGCTCAGGATGGTGGGCAGGGTGCCAGCAAGGCTTAAGGTGGGTCCTCACTCCCAAAGCTCCTGGCTCAGTGGTTCCTGGTGGGAATTCAGCCGTTCCAGAGGAGCAAAAAGAGGAGGAGGAGGCAGAGGGTGTTTCAGTGATGTCCTGCTGGAAGGAGGTCGCAGTGAGTTCAGGTTAAAGCAGAATCACAAAGTGGTGGTGGTTAATTTGAAGGGTGTGAGGGGTAAGGGTCAGGATTTCCTTTTTTCCCCTCAAATCTGTGTGGTGCAGGAGGGCCCATATCTGTTCCCTGACAGGTGATGGCTCTCAGGGGACAAGGGGGTTACTTAGGGCAGCTGCAGCTGACCTAGGAGGGCTGCATGATTTGGTTGAAGGGAGGGGAGGAAAAGACTAGCACAGTGAGTGGGGAACGGGACCCAACCCTGAGGGTGTAACACGGAATTCCTAATCCAGCAGCCCCTCCCAGTGCCACTTCTTCTGACTGCCCTCTGCCTTGCTTACTTCTCCAATTTCATGCAGTTTTCCTAAACAGAAGATTTTGGGGTAGCTGTGTTTGTGTTCAGGAAAAGTCAAACATCAGTCACCTGAGGGGATGGGACAGATTTGGAGCCTTTTATGCTGGGGTCTCAGCACCCCAGAATCTGCCTCAAACCTGCTCTGGCAGGAAGAGATAACATGGACTGGGAGAGACTCTGCAACCTTTGTACCTCTGGATTGGTGCAAAGATATTCCCCGGAGAGCTTTTCACCCAGGAACCCCAGAAATGACCCACAGGATGAGGACAATGTAAAGTGGCATTAACTCTCTGAAATCACCTGCATTCAGCCTCTCCTTGTCCCATCAAATGCCAGAGTCTGGGATGGAATGGCTCCTAAACCTGCTCCAATAAATGAGTCCCTTCCCAGGCCCTGATGCCTCTCTTTGCCCCTCCTTTGCTTTTCATCTGGGGAGGAATCCTGGATCTGACTGGCCTTGTTTGACACTCAGTGGAGGATCTCAGGATTATTAAGGATGAAGGGGACTCAGGAGGTTTCTACCTCAACCTCCTACTCTGAGCTGAGTCAGCTGCTGGGTCAGCTGAGATGGTTTCAAACACTGAAAACTCCAGGGATGGCGATTGCTTGGAAGGAAAACCTTTCTCCTTGTACCCAAACTGAGTGTCCTGTTGGAATTTGGACCTGCTGCCCCTTGTCCTCTCACCAGCCACCAAAAAGATCCTGATTTTATCTCCTTAATAACCTCCCCCCAGGGACAGGGCACTGCTGTTAGGTCCCCCAAATCCATCACTTCTCCAGTGTCTAATCCCACACCAGGCACCAGCTCTGACCATCCCAATGGCCTGAACTCATTCCCTGTGATCAGTGTCGTGTGTTAAGCGGCCCAAACCTGATTGCAGCAGCTAAATATGATCCAAAATTCTCTGACTGGGGGGGGGGGGGGGGATAATCACTTCCATGATCTCCTGGCTGTATTTATTTTCCCACCATCCAGGATCATTATTTTGCTACCAGGACACACTGCTGTATCATCCTCAGCCTGCTGAGCACTCCCAGGTCCAGTTCTCCCAGTCTGTTGCTGCCCAGGGACTCTTTTTTTCCCCCCAGAAATCCCAGAATTAGCCCTTGCTGAACATCACCACGTTTCTCTTGGCTCTTCCCTCCAGCTTTTCCAGGTCTCTGGGTTAATCTCATTCAGCCTCCTTTCACAGAGCTCTCCCCCTAATCACTCTCCTCCTAATTCTGTGGAGGTGGTGGGGGAGGTGGGAGAAGTGAGGACGAATGGGGGTTTTCCTTCTGGACCTGCTGGGGAACGGAGTTGCTGATTAAGACGTGTGTGATAAGCATTTTCTTTGTATTTTCTAATTAAAGCGAGGTGCGTGGGAAGAGGAGGAGGAGAGAGGGGAGCCGGAAGCCAAGGGAGGAGGGAGATGTGGAGCGAGGTGATGGAGAGAGGGAATTTGAGGCAGACAGGTAGATTCCAGGCACAGAGAGGCAGACAGCCATGGAAGGACAGGATCCACATATTGGGACAGGATAGGGAGGAGACAGAATTCTTCTGGGTGGCCATAGGGTGTCCGAGATGAAGAGAGGGGCAAGAAGAGCAGGAAGGAAAGTGGGAAGTGAGGATGAGGGCGAGCAGTTTGCTCCAAAAGAGTTCAGCTGAAGCAATGGAAGGAGAGAAAATAGCAAAAAAGCCACATCTCAGAGCTCAGCAGGGATGGTGTCAACGTGGGTTGTCTCCCTAGAGCTTCCTGGAGAGTTTTAAAGCACCAGAGGTTAGGATCAGATCCAAAAAAAAGATAAAAATGAGGAGAGAGAAAGGGGAAAGCCAACAGACCAAATAAAGGCAGCAAAAGGAGCACGTGGCAGTGAGCAGCTACTGAGTCTTCCCCTGAGGGGAGTGGGACCAGAATAAAGGGACACTGAGTCACTGGCACCTTCTCTGGTGCTGTCACTGTCTGCTGAGGACACCAGAGCCTGGTGGCACTCACCCTTTGGCATCACTTCAGGCTGTGGGCTCTCTCTGCCTTAGAGCAAATGTGTTTGGTTTGGGGTTTTTTTTGGGGGGGTTGACAGGCCTTTTCCACCTCATCTGGATGAGTGTTCTGCTCAGAGGCTCCTTATGGCAGGAGATGTCACTCCTTGGAGAGCTGTGAGCCAGATGAACCTGGTGGGTGGGCGAGAAGGGAGAGATCCCGAGAGAAACTTGGGGAAGTTTCTGGTGCAGCTGATTTTGTGCTGCACACGCTCTGAGGAGCTCTGGTGGACGCTGAAGTGCCCTCCTGTGCTGCCAGGGTCCCTCCCTGGTTGTGCACTGAGATGTTCATTGTGTTCCTCCTCGGAATCGCTGTCTGGAGGAGCCTTTCTTTCACCCACGACTCTTTGAAGCACCTGAAATTGGAAGCATAAAGCCATGTGGGCAATTCATCCCATATTCTTGCAGGAACTAATATCTTCTAGTGGTGAACAAGGGATTTTCTGCATTATCCTATATTCCCCATGCTAGAATTTTCCCTTTCCCTTCCATAATTGCTTCCTCTTTCTAGAAGAAAAAAGAAGAAAATAAGAAACCACATTTTACCCCCATCTGCCTCCGCATCCTTTCAATCCCTAATAATTCTCCTACAGCTCACCAGACAATGCTGCCCAGTAATTTGTTTGGTAGCAAAACCCTCAGAAGGAAATAAAATTAAGAAGAAACCAAGGTGTTGGGCTTTTAAACTTGCGAGGAACGAAAGAGGGAAAAGAATAGCACATTTAATTTGCACCATACGTTTCTATTCATCCATCCCCAGCCCCGGAACACTTTATTGCACTGGAGCTGGCACTCACAACGCAGAGTTTTGCTTTTAAAACATGGCTCACACGTCAGTAGGTCCTTTGTTCTCAGCCACCCATTGTCCCCCAGGCCCACGTCACTTACTGGGAGGGTGTGGAAGCAATTGGGAATCTGAGGGCATCCTGCTATCAATATTACCCCATAATGATGATTGTTATTAGTGCCACTCCTTCTGGTGCAGAATTCTCTCTGCAATTCCTTTTCATCTGGAAAGTCCTACTTTGAGAGGACGATAAAGTGCTTTGTTTTCCAACTAAAAATATCTCCCTCATTTTGTAATTCTCCCCTCTTCTTATTTAATGAGGTGTTTGTTATTTTGGTTTCCTTGCTGGGCAGAGGAAATCTTAATGAGTCTCTTCTTGTGCTGCTTTTTTGCCTCCTCAAGCCTGCCTGAGGCTAAAAGCAAGGAAGTCAAAGGAGGTATCAGCATTTTTCACACTCTGGCATTGGCTGTTATGACCCTCCCGAGGTCAACACAAATAGAAAGACATCTCCAAATGAACTTCATTTTCCTCCCCTGCACAGCCCTGATGAGCTGGAAAAACATATTTGTCGCCCTGTCAGGAGGGCCTGGTGCACAACGGTTTGAGACATTTCTTCTGCCACGTTTTACAGCTGAGTTTGGCCCACTTTGGGCCTCACACTTGACTCCTCACCCACCTGCCCCCTTTCAGGGTGTCCCTCTAAGTGCTCCAGTAAAAGTTTCTGGATTTAATGCTGGTTTTTTTTATTTTTTTATTCCTCCTCAGCAGCAAACACTGCAAATCACAGGTCTGTCAAAAAAAGGGAGAGCGGTGGAGTGGCTGTGAGGAGCAGATCTGGTTGCTCTGCTGGTGTGGCCTTGCTGACAGAGTTCCACCAGGCCAGCAGAGCTCTGCTCCCTCTGCTCCTCATCCTCTGCCATCATCCCATGGAGATCTACGGATCATTTGTGGCCCATGGAGCCATTCCCCTCCTCTCCTGCATCCCATTCCATCTGGGCTTCACACTGACACCCCCAAGGCCCTGTGAGAGGAGTGGTGGTGGTGGTGGTGGAGCACTGGGATTTCACAGCCGCACAGGGAAAATGGGGCATGGTCCTTGCTGGGGGCATCAAATCCTACCCTTGATGATGATTCCTGTGGTGACTAAGGGAAGCTGTGCAGGATTTTGACTGTACCAGCTGCTCAGGTGATGAGGAGTGAGGGGCTCAGGCTACTCCAGACCTTTCCTCTGCTGGCGTGGCCTTGCTGACGGAGTCCCACCAGGCCAGGAGAGCTCTGCTCCCTCTGCTCCTCATTCTCTGCCATCATCCCATGGAGATCTATGGATCATTTGTGGCCCATGGAGCCAGTCCCCTCCTCCCCTGCACCCCATTTCAATCTGGACTTCACACTGACACCCCCAAGGCCCTGTGAGAGGAGTGGTGGTGGTAATGGTGGTGGTAGAGCACTGGGATATCACAGCCACATGGGGAAAATGATGCATGGTCCTTGCTGGTGGCATCAAATCCTACCCTTGATGATGATGATGATGATTCCTGTGGTGACCAAGGGAAGCTGTGCAGCCACAGGTTTTTGGCTGTACCAGCTGCTCAGGTGATGAGGAGTGAGGGGCTCAGGCTGCTCCAGACCTTTCCTGCTCCTGCTCATCCTGCTCCCATGTTAAGCATCTCTTTTCTTTTCTCAGCACTTACATGGATTTTTTTCTCCTGCCCTAGAGCACATGGGAAGGACTCTAGGGGTGGTGGGAGCCTCGTTTTCCATCACTGAAGTTAGACTGGCTCATGGGAAGATTTCCATCTTCAGACTCCCTGCTATGGGCTGTGGGGAGGATGGAGAAATGGGATTATCCTGTGGGCATAAGAGAATATCCTGTCTTGTGGTGGTGAACAGCCAGAGCTGGTTCCATGGAGAATCCACCACAGCCCCTCTTCCACATGAAATTACAGAGTTCTACCTCTCCTGTGAGTGGCAGTACCTCTGTTTCCATGAGGGAATACACTTGGGGAAGCCAAGGAATGCTCAAGGAAGGCTTTGCATGTGGTACTGCAGGTGTCCTCCAAGGTATCATCCATTTTCCTCCCTGCCTGAACCACTGATCAGATACTGCCTTGCTGAATGGATGGATGGTTTTTCTCTCACCAGGAACACCTAAGCCCTCACCCCCTAAATGTTTTATTTTCCCTCACTCAGGCTGAAATCCCAAAGCATTTCCAAACCTGTCCAGGATTTGGCCACAGAGGTGTCTTTGGACAGCACCTCAGACAGGTTTAAAGCCAGGTTCTGCCTAATTTGGCACCAGGGTTTCAACCCAAGCATCCTCAGTGGTGGGACATTCCTAAAAATGAAGGGAAAACCTCAGTGCTTTATTATAACTCATTTTGTGGGCATGGTTTCTACCTATCTCTGAACAGGGATGTGTGTGTGTGTGTGTCTGTCTGTCTGTCTGTCTGTCTGTCTGCATTGGACTCCATTGGAGCATTCTAAGGGACACTAAGGAGCCTTTCCATGATCACAGGATGTCCATCCCTGGAAGTGTTCAAGGCTGGACAGGGCTTGGAACAACCTGGGGTAGTGGAAGATCCATGGCAGGGAGATGGGAATGAGATAATTTTAAGACCTCTTCCAACCCAAACCACTGGATGGGAATGAGATAATTTTAAGGTCCCTTCCGACCCAAACCATCACTGAGGACACAACTTAAAAATGAAAGGAAAACCTCAGTGCTTTATTATAACTCACTTTGTGGCCATGGTTTGTACCTATCTCTGAACAGGGATGTGTGTCTGTCTGTCTGCATTGGACTCCATTGGGGCATTCCAAGGGACACTAAGGAGCCTTTCCATGATCACAGCAGGACTCGAGGCTGCTGTTCCCAGCCCCACCTGTGTCCCCAGAGCTCTGTCAGCTCCCTGCTCTCACAGCCATCACCACCCTGAAGACACAAACTAGGCCACTGCTCTCCTCTTTTTAGCAGTTCTGTCACCAAGTTGTGACTCAATTTACCTTTTTTTCCACCTTTCCGTCTTGCTTCTCCTTCTTCTAAGCTGTTTCCCCTATTTTTGTCCCCACCAAGCATCACTGTTAACAAAAGATTTCCTCTAAGCATCCTCGCTAATCTCACTTATCCACAGGGAACCACAGCTGGAGTCCGTGCAGAAATTGTCCCCTTGTCCCAAGGAAACAACAGAGCACCTGCAAAGAGGCTCCTGCATCGCTGAGAACAGCAGGGGTGATGCCAGGACACTTCTGGAATAAAGGGAGCCTCATTCAGCACATCCTCATCCCAGCCCAATTCTACCAGCGTTCCGATTTCCTTTATTTAAGTACCTGTAAATGAGAGATGGGTAATTAGGGCCAGCAGGGAAGCTTGAGGGAAAGAGAATAACGTGAGAAGCAAGCAGCAGACTGTGCTAATTTCTTCCTTCCAAATCTAGGAGGCCCCAGACGTCACTAAAAGCTTTATTAAAACAGGGGTGGGAGGAGCTGGGGAGTGAGTTGCTGTGGAAAGATTTTTCAGGAGTTCCTTGCTCCAAAAACCCCTCACGACTCCTCAGCACATCACTTCCCCAACTCTGAACACAACTCCTTGGTGGTCTCAGGCTTGAGGTCACAGAATCCTAGAAAAGTTTGAGTTGGAAGAGACATTTGAAGGGGCACCAAGCTCCCACCCCTTTTCCATGAGCACATTCCATTAGTCCAGGTTGGTCCAAGCCCCATCCAGCCTGGCCTTGAACACTTCCAGGGATGGGATATCCACAGGATTAGAAGCATAAACTTGGGACAAGGGTGATCTTGACACCAATCTGTTCCTTGTCCCCACAAAGTCATTGGAATATTATTCCATCTCCCTTTTCCTCAGGTTATCTTTAAAGAGGGCTGGTCATATCTAGAAAAAAAAAAAAAAAAAGCTGCTGATGGAAATTTTTGTCCACATAGCTCTGTTAGATCTTAGCAAGACCAAAAAGGGGAAAGAATAATAATGAAAACAAGGGGGGAAGGGAGGAAAAAAAAATGGAGAGAGAGAGAAAAAAAAGGGGGAATAAAAAAAAAAGGAAAGAAAAATTTAACAGTACAGTGACAGCCAGAGTTGCTTGAGCCTCATTTTAGTGACAGATCCCTAAGGATTGCAGAATTTTTTGTTCGTGTCCCTCAGACATGAACAAAAATGGGATGATCCCGCTGTACGGCAGTCGGGACGGGATGGGATGGGATGGGATGGGATGGGATGGGATGGGATGGGCAGCACTCCTCTGTGCTGTGCTCCTGCTGCCAGCCTGGAGGATGCCGGGGAGGCGCTGGCAGCTCGCTCCCAGCACAATGGGATGGAGCTCTCCATGGATCCCCGCAGGAATGCTGCGACAGAGAAAGGGCATTTGTGGGGGATTCAGGATAATTCCTCCAGCCCTGCCAACCCTTCCCGGCCCTCTCTCCCCTCTCACACAAAGCTCTGACCTTCCCCGAGGAGCCTCAGCCCCCGCTGCAGGGGGGAGGATGCTCTATCCTGGATTTCCCACCCTGCTCCCCCCTTTTTCCTTTTTCCTTTTTTTTTTTTTTTTGTTTTCCAGCAGGGGAGGGAGGGGAGGGCGAGGCGAAGCGGCAGCTCGGCGGCATTAATGGGTTCCTTGAGGAGAAGCCGAGGGTAGAGCATCCATCCATCCATCCCTGCAGGTACCTGGACAGCCATGAGCCATCCCGGGATGAGGCACCGGCGGTGGGTGGGAATGCGGGGGAAAAGGGGGGAGTGGGAGAGGGGCAGACAAAAGGGAGGGATGAGTAGTGTGTGTGTGTGTGTTTGTGTGCAGGGGGATCTGCCGCACGCTCCTGCCTTTCTTCCACCTGCCTGCCAACACCCAGATGCCGGGTGAGCTTTCCAGGGGGGTGAAAATGAGCCACGGCATCACCCCCAAGGCATTGCTAAAATAGGCGATGCTGTGGGCACGGCTCCCCCCCAAATGTGCCATCTGGGGTGGGTTAGAGCCAGGTTTTCCTCCTCTTTTAGAGATGCATCAGGGAGGGCGAGAGGCAGTGCTGCTTTGCTCAGAGCTAGGAAGGCTCTCTGAAGGGATCATACAATCCTAGAATCCTAGGTACAATCCTAGGATTGGGGTTGGAATGGATGTAAAAATAAATAATAATAAATAATATAAAAATAATCCCATTCCAACCCCCTGCCATGGGCAGGGACACCTTGCTCTAGACCAGGCTGCTCAGAACAATGTTTTGGGAATTTGTGACAGAAGGGGAAACCCTAAGATTTCGTGTTTTGTGGCCTCCACAATACACACAAGCAGATCCTTCCTTCCCATCCACTGCTGGTTCTACAAAATCCTTCAACTCCCTCCCCAGGTTTTGTGAGGGTGGCACACTCTCACCAGGGTACCCCCAGGTTTCTGTCAGTGGCTATGCAGGAATTGTACTGAACATGAAATCTCTACCCGAAGCTCGAGTTTAAGTGGGGATGAGGAGGTGGAGGTTGTATTAAAATTGTATTTGTCACATAGAATCATGGAATTGTTACTGTTGGAAAATCCCTCTAAGATCACTGGCACAGGTTTCCCAGAGAAGCAGTGGATGCCCCATCCCTGGAATTGTCCAAGGCCAGGTTGGATGGGGCTTGGAGCAACCTGGGATAGTGGAAGGTGTTCCTGTCCGTGGCAGGGGGTGAAACTGGATGATCCTTGAGGTCCCTTCTAACCCAAACCATTCCATGATCATCAGTGATCAAATTCAACAATCAAAAAATCCAGCTATGAACCCAGCACCACCACTGTGTTCACCACTAAAATATGTCCTCAAATAATTAAAAATTAGTCTGGTTTTGTCCAAAATAGACATGGGATAGGGTTTCCTTCCCAGGAATTTTGGGAAACCATATTCAGAGCACATCTGTTTTAACTGGGACACGAATTGTGGTTTCTTCACAGCTGAAGAGTTCTGACCCCCACATCAGCAACTACCCAACCTCTGCAAGAGGATAACAATAAACATCCATCAGGCCAGACCAAGGTATCAACTTGTCTTAAATCTCAGAATACACACCCCAGGCAATGCATCCCAGCTGTCACAGGAAAGCCAACACCAGAGAATTGTTTAGGTGGGAGAATACCTCTAAGATCACGAAGCCCAACCATTAAACCAGCCCTGCCAATGTCCCCAAGTGCCACATTTACACATCTGTTAAATCTCTCCAGGGGTGGGGTCTCCATGACTGCCACAGGCAGCCTGCTCCAACATCCATCTCCCTGATTGTGCACATTTGGTCACACAGAACACACAGAGGACCCACCAGGACTGACCAAGCCTTGCTCTGACCAGTAAGTGTTCACCCAAGGCACAGAGGTCCACACCAAGATGGGACCTGAACTCACCACACCCAGGCTGAGCACCCCTAAGAGCACCTTATTTCCTTTCTCAGCCCCAAAACCAGAGGGTTTCCCCCCAGCTGTTGGGTCTGAATGAATTTGTAGTTTGCACTGAAGTCTTGTGGGTTTAGGGGAGAAACCTGAGGGTCAAAAAGCAATTACCCCAGAGCTTCCAGGTAGGGTCCTGCCTGATTTCTGAAAGAACACCCCCTTCTCCTTAATTTAGGCACTGAATGACCAACACAGAACTTTCTTCCTCCTCTCCTCTCCCCAAGTACTTGTACAAGACTGCCTGTGACATTTAGAGCAGCTAAAATTATCTCAATTAAATATCTCCACTGGTTCCCCTTTGTTCTCTTTTCCTTTCTAGTTCTTTCCTTCCAGACAGCTGGAACATGTTCTTTAGACACTCTTTAAAGACAAAAGGAAAAAAATAAAAACCCTCCCTACCCCAAAAACCCAACAACTAAATATCATGTAGCTTCAGCCCAGCTTTATTTAGAAACACAGTTGAAATAAATGTTGTGAAGAATATTTTATGCTGCTCCAGGATTCATGCATTGCAATCAGGAGAGTGGCCAATAAAGTAATTCCTTTGTGGATTGCAGTTCTGGTGGAGGTGTGGGAGAAAGGGATAAAGGGTTGTGAACTGATTTTTGGGGGATACTTGGTACCATGAGACAAAACTCGGCCTTGTTGGCCTCTGTGATGTTTCCCCTCTTGCCCACATGTTCATCCTGACAACACCTGGCCCTGTTGACTGACCTTTAATCTTTACAAATTCCCTGCCAATCTGTTCTGGGAGTGAAAATTCCTTCCCAGCATGAAATTTGGCAGCTGCCTCATCCCTGTGCCTGAAGCATGAATCACCAGAGTTAAGTAACAAACCCGTTTATACATCAAGACACTATCACTGTCCAAGCAATCATTCTGTGCTTTTCAATGTGAAGCCCATTATTTGTTCATTCTGTTTATATTCATCTTCCCCCCCGCCTTTCCCCTTTTCTTCCATTATTTTTTCCCCCTGTACCTTCTGGATGTTTTCCAAAACAATGAAAAAACTTCAGAAGGAGGCTGGGATGTTAAGCAGAGGCAGAAAATATCTCCCAGCCCCCAAGAATGGTTGTTTACTATTAATTTTAGGAGTTTCTGGGAAATCTCTCAGGGAACCTCACCAAAGAATGTTTGGCAAGAACAATTGGTTCCCTAATGAGGTTCAGGGCCACCTGGTTTGTGTATTAATATCTTATAAATATATCAACACACCCCTATATACATTAAAACACCTGTTATTTTTTACAAATATTTCCTTGGTGCTGCTCTTCTGTCTTTTTAGCACCTATTTCATTCCTCTGGTCTATTTGTTATTAAATAAGTGATTTCCGAATGTGTTTGGTTTATTCTGCTGACAATGAAGTTTTGCTGGGTTGACATGGCAGTGGGTGATTCACGTTGGAAGGAAGATGTGGGGAACAGGCACTGAGAGTTTGTGGGGGCAGAGCAGGATCTGCCAGTGTTATTAAGGCTGGGGAAAGCAGCAGGGCTTGAGCTGAACTGCAGCGTTGCAATGTTCCAGAACTGGCACAAAACAAATTTAGGGCAAGGCTTGTGTTTCCCAGTGCTTGCTCCAAGACTTTCAGACAAGGTTTCTCCTGCTGCCTGGTCAGCTGTGTCCATGCAGGACACAACCATGGACATGGACACTGCCCTCTTTTTTCCTCACAGAGCTCAGGTGCCCTCATCCAGCTCAGAAAGTTCTGACTTAAATATGTTCCTTTGTCTGAAACTACGATCTGGTGAACACAGACCTCTCCTTTTCCAAATTTTCTCTTCCAGTCCGAGTGAAATGCATCCAAGATGCTGCCCAGAGAAGCTGTGGCTGCCCATTCCTGGAAGTGTTCAAGGCCAGGTACGGCAGGGCTTGGAGCAAGCTGGGATAGTGGAAGACCCATGGCAGGGAGACGGGAATGAGATCATTTTTAAGGTCCCTTCCAACCCAAACCATTGGAGGGTTCTAAGATCTCTCAGGTCTCTCACTTTGAGAACTACAAAACACTAAAACATTTTTTTCTCAAAAAAAAAGGGGGTTTAAACTTGGGGAGGACCTAAATTCCAAGTCTGGGTTTTGTTCTCGCTGGAGCTCCCTAGCAGTGAGTTTGTGGGTACTTCACCACAGGGCAGATTGCAAATACTCACCCAGACCCAGATTATTTCTGCATTCCTCCATCCCAGATCTGTGTTTACAGCACAGGGATACTGCACCTCAGGAGAGCAGAGCTGTTATTCATAGCCTGAATTCCTAACTTAAAAAAAAAAATAAAAAAATTAAAGAACCCCCAGTGCCACCTCCCCTGAATGATGGACTGACAATCTCAGCATCTTTTAGACATCAGACTTCAGGAGGGAGAGGAAATGGCTGTGTGACAGGCAGAGTTTGGCAGCTGGGCTTCATTAACTCTGTTTTTCAAAGATGCATTTGTGTCTCCAGCATAACAATGATGTTATCACAGGCCTCATCTTCCATCCCCCCACAGCCATTGTGGTGGGAAGCACTCCCAGTGCCCTTTGGGCCATTATTTCTTTCTTTCCCTAACATATTAAACTGCCATCAAAGAAGAGTTTTGCAAACATGGTTTGTTGCTTATCAGAGCCTTACATTTCAGAGGTGCTGCTGCTGTTGCATGTTTTGTACAGTTTTATTTTCAAGCAGTCCATTTTTCCCCTAATGGGCTCACCTGGGGGTCTGTTCAACCAGAGGGGAAAATGGAGCTGAGCCAACTTCCTGCTGAGAGACCTTTACAAACCTCAAGAAACCTTTCTCAGAAACAGGAGTTCCACGTTTCCTAATGAGATCATTTTCATAAAAGTCTGGGAAGAGAGAGCAGAAAGAGAAAATAGTGACAGCAAAATAGAGATAATCACTAAAAATGATTTTCAAGTAAACCAAGAGCCCTCTTGGTATAATGAGACAGAAGAATTTCAAGAAGCCTGAAGGAAGAACATGTGTTTTTTATGACACATCAGAGCCAAGTCAGGGGGAGAAAAGCAATCACATCCCAACCCTGCAGCTGGATGTCACTCCCCTGGTACAGAGTTGAGGAAAGAGCGAGGAAATGCAACAAAATCCCATTGAGGCAGAGCTTGGTGCCAGAATGTCTGCAGGAAAAACTAACATGGGTGACAAATTTGATGTGCTGTGTTGGGTGAAAAAGGTCACCTCTCTGTGCCTCCAAGGGTGATGCCCTTGCCCAAACTAAAAAAGAGTGAATTCCAAAGAGGTGGTGAATCCAGACTGGAACACAAAGGCCAGCATGGCTCTGGACAGGGAGGGATAGGAAGGTTGGGATAATTTGGTGGTAATTCTCAGCAAATCATGGAATCACAGAATGGCTCAGAAATGGGTTGGAAAGAACCTTAAGGATCATCTACTTCCATTCTCCTGCCTGGGCAGGGACACCTTCCACTATCCCAGGGTGCTCCAAGCCCCATCCAGCCTGGCCTGGAGCACTTCCAGGGATGGGGCAGCCGCAGCTTCTCTGGGCAACCTGTGCCAGGGCCTCATCACCCTCACAGGAAGAATTTCTTCCTAATCTCTAATTTAAATTTACTCTTCTTCATCTTAATGCCATTCTCTCTTTTCCTGTCACTCTATCCCTTGTAAATTTTCTCTCTCCATCTTTTTTGTGAGCTCCTGTCAGGTACTGGAAGGCCACAATCAGGTTCCTCTTCTCCAGGCTGAACATTCCCAATTCTCTCATTTTCTCCTCACAGCAGAGCTGCTCCATCCCTCTCATCACCTTGGTGCCTCCTCTGGACTCCTCCAACATCTCCGTGTTCTTTATCTGCTGGATGCAACATTCCAGGTGGGATCTCTCCAGGCTGGAGCAGAGGGACAAAATCCCCTTTCTCACTTACTGCCTGCAGTTCTTTGGATACAGCCCAGGAAAATCAGCTTTCCAATTGGAAATGTAATTATGGATGTGATTCCACAACCTTTGAAAGCTTCTTCTGCCTGATGGCAGATGGGTATTTGAGAAAGCACAGGCAGATCAGGCTGGAGTGGTAGGAAAACTGGGAAAAATGGGAGGAGGGGAAGCAGGGACAGAGGGATGGCCTGTCATCTGTGTGTCATGTCCAGAGCCTGAGCCACGCGCGTGGGAGTGGTGATTAAACACTTGGCTGGTGGCATGAAATGACACCTCCAGCACGGCTCTGCACAAGGTGCCTGCAGGGTTTCACAGGCTGACACCATCCTGGTGCCTCCAGAAGCCAGAGCATGAGGACAAGGAGGTGCCAGAGGAGATGTACAGAAGAACATCCAGCTCCAAACCCAGCCTGCAACATTTTCCGTGAGTTAGTACCTAAAAAAGGAGAACCAGCAGGGTGTTATATCACCAGATGCTCTGCTGATCTCCAGAGATTTGTGGCTCAGGCCCTGCGTGAACCAAAGTGGGAAGTTTCATATTTTTATGCTCTTTGCAGGGGTGTTTTTTTTCCCTCCATAAATCTTCCTGGTCATCTTTTAAATATTTTTACAGTTTGGGGATCTCTAATAGCAGAGATTTGCACAGATAACCAGACACTGTGTGAGGAAATGTCTTCTTTTCCTTTGTTCCAAGCTTGGAACTTGCTCTTTTCTTATGATAACCCTTAGTTCCTGCATCAGAAGAATCAATAAGCCACCAACCCATAATGATTTCTCTCTAGATTCTAAAATACCATTTCTTTCTTTAGGTCCTGTAATATCCTTCCCTTTACTCTTCTTTTTTTTTTGTTGATTGCATAAACGAGGTTTACACAGCAATTCCCTGTGCAGAAGGCATTTTATTTGGGCTTTTTTTCACATCTTTCATGGGATGAAGGCACCAAAATAATACCCCAAAGAGTAATCAAGAAGTGAATGACACAATAGTTTTTTTTTCAGGGGGAATGGCACAGTGGAGAGAGGACAACAGGAGATATCCCAGTATTTCACTCCTTCCACTTCATTCTCTCCCTACAGAGCTCCAGCCCTGAGGTCTGAATTGAGCTGGAACAACAGCTTTAATTTCTTCCTCTTCAATAAAGAAAAGTGTGATCTTCCATGTGACTTGTCAAACTGGCTCCACAAGTCTGACTTCTGATGACTTTGCCCACAGACTTCCAGTTCTGGTGTTCCACCAGCTGAAAAACCCAAGTTCCCAATGAGTCAGCTCCTCAAAGTTCTAATTTAACTGCAATGTAGCACTTCTATCAAGGCCCGTTCTTTATCAGATCCTTCACTTCTTCCTTTCCACCAACACTGCTGAGCATTTGCAAAGTGGCAGCGCAGCTCAGCTTTCCACAGGAATTCTGTGCCCAGCTGAAGCTTCTGTATTTCCAGTGAGGAAGAGTGGGCTGTCAAATACCACACAGTTTCCATGTTGGGATCATTTCTTCCTGTCTGAGGAAAGCTGGTGGGAAGCCACTTTCCTTGACAAGGAAAAAGCTGCTTAAGCAAAAGTGGGACAGCTGGAAAGGCAGAGCCAAGTGCAAGTGAGACAGGCATCCACATCTTCCCTTTCCTAGGGAGAACCTGCAGATGGATCCTTGTCACCCACTGGGAGCCATCAGGACAGGGATGATGGCAGCTCTGTGGAGGGAGAGATTAGCTCAGCCTCTGAGAAAACTCTGGAGCCTCCGACTTCAAAAGGATGTGGAATGAATCCAAAGGAGGCCATTGAGTTCCAAATGCTGGAGCTCCTCTGCTCTGGAGCCAGGCTAGGAGAGCTGGAAAAGTCCAGCCTGGAGAAAGGAAGGCTCCAGGGAGATCTCAGAGCTCTTCCAGGGCCTGAAGGGGCTCCAGGAGAGCTGGAGAGGGTTGAGATAAAGAGGGTTGAGCCTTTCTGCTCTGGAGCCAGGCTGGGAAAGCTGGGAATGTCCATCCTGGAGAAGTGAAGGCTCCAGAGAGACCTCAGGGCCCCTTCCAGTGCCTAAAGTGGCTCCAGGAGAGCTGGAGAGGGACTTTCAACATGGGATGGAGGGACAGGAAAAGGGAGAATTGTCACTGTGATATTTTGTGAAAAATCCCTTTGCTAGGATTTCTTTTCTTGGGAGGCTGGGAAGCTTCAGCTTCTTCCCGTTTTGTTGCTTCGGAATGTGATTTGGAGAATTGTTTGTTCAGCATGTGAGTTGTTTCTATTAAATAACAAATCCCAATCCAGCTGTGTCAGGACTCTGGTCAGTCACAGGTTTTTATTATTTATTCTTGTTTTAGCCTTCTGATATATACTTTCTCTTTCTTTAGTATAGTTTAGTATACAATTTTCTTCGAATATAATATCATAAAATATTAAATAAGCCTTCTGAGAACTTGGAGTCAAATTCTCATCTCTCACCTTGTCCTGGGGTTCACAACACCACAACAAGGAATGGCTTTAAATTGATACAGGGTAGGGTTGGACTGAATATTAGGAAGAAATTCTTCCCTGTGAGGGTGGTGAGGCACTGGCACAGGTTTCCCAGAGAAGCTGTGGCTGGTCCATCCCTGGAAGTGTCCAAGGCCAGGTTGGATAGGGCTTGGAGCACTCTGGAATAGTGGAAGGTGTCCAACCCTGTGGAAGGAGGTAGAACTGGTCCTTTCAAATTCTTTCTATTTCAACCCATTCCATATTTCCATGAAGACCAGCCTGTGTGGGTGCTACCACTGCAGATGTGGCTGTAAGAATAATTCCAGTCTTGGGTATTTATCCACCACAGCCATTCTCATTCGAAGACCTTTGATAGTTGTTGACCTTTCTGGGGTCTGAAAGTTGATGTTTGGGCCAGGTGTTTATAAATCAGAAAGAGTCAACAGTCCACTGAGCCAGCTTGTGTGGCACAAGTCTGAAATCTAAATGTGTTCCAACAGGTTTTGGGAAAATCTGAGCCCCAGCAGGGCTGAAGTAGCTCAGCTGGGAGAGCGTTAGACTGAAGATCTAAAGGTCCCTGGTTCAATCCCGGGCTTCAGCAGACTTTTCCTGCACTTTTGGGTGCCCAGGCCTGGGCTCTGCACTGCAGGAGAGGCCTGGACACCCAGGACAGAGCCCAGCCCAGGGCCAGCAGCACTGGGAGCCACTGGAGGGGACAGGAGCACCTCAGCTGTGGGGAAAGGAGGAGAAACTGGGCCCTGTGGCCTTGAGAGAGTGTGGAGCTCCCCTTATCTGACACATTCCCAAGTGGGAATACGAGGACCTGGAAATGGTCCTGGACAAGGGCTGCTGTAGGTCCTGCTTGAGCAGGGACCTCATGGAGGAATTTTGAGAATATTTCGGATCAGAAATTCCAGAATTTGCAGATTCCGGGATTTTGGAACTTTGGGAATATTTGGGATGGGAAATTCCGGGATTTGGGAATTTTAGGAATATTTGGGATGTGGATTTATGAGATGTGGGTATTCCCGGGAATATTTGGGATCCTAATTTCTGGGATTTGGGAATTCCAGGATTTGGGAATTTTGGGAATTTTTGGGCTGGGGAATTTTGGGATTGGGGAATTTTGGGATTCAGAAATTTTGGGATTTGGGAATTCTGTGAATGTTTGGGAAATCCCAGAAATCATTGGCATCCTGATTTCTGGGATTTGGGAATTTTAGGATTTGGGAATTCCAGGATTTAGGAATTTTGGGATTGGAGTATTCTGGGATTTGGGAATTCTGGGATTTGGGAATATTTGGACCTCAACCAGTCTTAGCCTGTGAAGGAGGGACAGGGTTTTACAATTCAAGTATTTTACCAAAAATCGTGATATAAAAGGATTTTTGTTCCTTCCACTGCCTGGTCCTCATCCTGTGGCATGGACTGCCCTGAGAAGAAGCAGAAAGGTTGACCCACCTTTGGTGTATGGCCAAGCAGGGAATCAAAACTGGGTTTGGGGAAATAGGAAAAACCCCTCATTCATGAAAGTGATTTTTAGCATCAATTACAACTTGAAGCAACCTCTCTCCCTAAAATTTGTATTTTCCGAGTGGAAGGGCTCCAGTGTGTTTACCTGTTGTTTATAGGGAAAAAAATCTTGTTATCAGGGCTGAAGTAGCTCAGCTGGGAGAGCGTTAGACTGAAGATCTAAAGGTCCCTGGTTCAATCCCGGGCTTCAGCAGACTTTTCCTGCACTTTTGGGTGCCCAGGCCTGGGCTCTGCACTGCAGGAGAGGCCTGGACACCCAGGACAGAGCCCAGCCCAGGGCCAGCAGCACTGGGAGCCACTGGAGGGGACAGGAGCACCTCAGCTGTGGGGGAAGGAGGAGGAACTGGGCCCTGTGGCCTTGAGAGAGTGTGGAGCTCCCCTTCTCTGGGATATTCCCAACTGGGAATGGTAGTGGGCAAGGGACTGCAGCTCCTGCTTGAGCAGGGCTTTGGAGCAGGGACCTCATGGAGGAATTTTGAGACTATTTCAGATCAGGACTTCCAGAATTTGGGAATTCCGGGTTTGGGGAATTTTGGGAATATTTTGGGTGGGAAATTCAGAGATTTGGGAATTCCTGGGAATATTTGGGATGAGGAATTCCAGGATTGGGGAATTTTGGGAATATTTGGGATGAGAAATTCTGGGATTTGGGGATTGCCAGGAATATTTGGGATCCTAATTTCTGGGATTTGGGAATCCTGGGATTTGGGGATTTTAGGAATTTCTGGGCTGGGGAATTCCAGGATTGGGGAATTTTGGGATTCAGAAATTCTGGGGAATGGGAATTTTGGGAATATTTGGGATTCAGGAATTCCAGAATTTGGGAATTCCAGGAGCTGAGATTTGGGGGAATATTTGGCATGGGAAATTCTGGGATTTGGGAATTCCAGGAATATTTGGGAATTTTGGGATTGGAAAATTTTGGGATTTTGGAATTCCAGGAATCTTTGGGCATTCCTGGGAATCTTTGGGATCCTTATTTCTGGGATTTGGGAATTCCAGGATTTGGGAATTCTTGGATTTGGGAATATTTGGACCTCAACCAGTCTGAGCCTGTGAAAGAGGGACAAGGTTTTACAATTCAAGTATTTTAACAAAAATTGTGATGTAACGGGATTTTTGTTCCTTCCACTGCCTGGTCCCAGTCCTGTGGCATGGACTGCCCTGAGAAGAAGCAGAAAGGTTGACCCATCTTTGATATATGACTAAGCAGGAAATCAAAACTGGGTTTGGGGAATAAGAAAAACCCCTTATCCATGAAAGTGATTTTTAGCATCAATCACAACTGACCTTGAAGCAACTTCTCTCCCTAAAATTTGTATTTTCCAGGCTGAAGGGCTCCAGTGTGTTTACCTGTTGTTTATAGGGAAAAAAATCTTGTTGTCACGGCTGAAACAGCTCAGCTGGGAGAGCGTTAGACTGAAGATCTAAAGGTCCCTGGTTCAATCCCGGGCTTCAGCAGGGTTTTAGCAGTTGGAATCAATGGTGCATCCCTGGATGTGTCCAGGAAACGACTGGACATGGCATTCAGGCATCTTGCTTAGTTGATGAGTCAAAACTTGGACTCTTTCTTGGAAATCTTCTGCAATCGTAATGGTTCTCTGGTTTTATCCTTGTGGGTCCTTCCAGCTCAGGGTACTCTATGATTCTCTGATGAAGTTTTCTACTCTTTCCTGACCATTTCATGTTTTTATCCTGACTCTTGTCAAATGATGGTGTTCAATGTGCAGACACCTCACCAAACTGAGTAACTCTGCTTTGTGTTCGCTCCTTTTGTCCCTTTCTTATTCCTGTTCCATGGGAGAATGGACCAGAGACCAACACCAGAGACAGGACATGAAATGCCAGTTGTCCAAAAAGACAAGTGAGAAGCAGCAAGCACTTGATCTTCTCAAGATCAACCCCAATGCTCATCCAATCCCTTCTTCATAGACATAGACAAAAGACAGGAACTTTTCTCCCCCCTTTTCCTTCTGGTGGTGCTCTAAAAGTCAGGGACATCAGGCTGCCTGATATCCATAAATTCCAAAAGTACTTCCCTGACCAGGATGTGTTTAAAATAACTTTGGTGTATAAACCAAAACCATCATCACTTGCTTAAGCCTTGAAGAGATACCAGGGGTCCTGCTGGGTAAATATCTCTGCCAAGAGCCACTACCCAAACACAACACCACAAATGCAACACCATAAACACAACACCACAAACACAACATCACAAACAAAACACCACAAATGCAACACCACAAATACAACACCACAAACACAGCACCTCAAACGCAACACCACAAACACAACGCAACAAATGCAACACCACAAACACAAAACTACAAATACAACATCTCAAACGCAACACCACAAACACAACACCACAAATGCAACACCACAAACGCAACATCATAAATGCAACACCACAAACACAATGCCACAAACACAACGCCACAAATGCAGCAGCTCCTCACCCAGGCCAGACCTTTTCAGACCTGATGCCCTCAGGCAGGATCACCTGGCTCAGGGATGCACCAGCTAGAAATCAGCCTTTACTCCAGCTGTCTTTGCCTGGATCTAAATTAGGTCGGGAGCCTCCTGGTCCCCAAATTGAATCAAAGTAGGTCAGAACTCCCTGCAAGGTCCATGTGTGGGATTAAATGATATCAAATTCTGTGCATGTCATGGGCCTTGTTTTGTTATGAAAGCAGAGCTGAGGTGTTATGAACATCCCAAATATTGCTCTCAGGTTTGAGAACAGTTCACACACCATGGTTGTGCTGAGGGGCTCTGACCTCATTAACACCCTGAAGAAAGGCAGCCCTGAGCCCCAAGGAGAGAGGCAAATCTCATACCAGAGACACCAACCTGATGATGACCCAAATGGCTTAAATGTGACAATCTGGGTGCTCCCAGACAATGCCCAGACACAGTTCCCTGCATAGCAGGAGCCAGGAACAATTCCTAGGAAGTGGTTTGGATTTAATAGGTCTATTTTTGAAGAAATGCTGAGAGATGAGAGAGATAATAATAAGAGATTATTCAGACTGGAGAAGAAAAGGTTTGGAGATCTTAGAGGCCCTTCCAGAGCCTAAAGGGGCTCCAGGAGAGATGGAGAGAGACTTGGGATAAGGGATGGAGGGACAGGATACAGGGAATGGCTTCCCACTGCCAGCAGGGAGGGTTAGATGGGATATTGGGAAGAAATTTTTCCATGTGGTTGTGGTGGTGGTAAAATTCTGGGACCTATTTCCCAGAGAATCTGTGGCTGCCCCATCCCTGGAAATAATTGGCCAAGCTGGATGATCAACTTGAACAACTTGATCTAGTGGAAGCTGTTGGTAGAGAGGGTTAGAACCACAGGACTTTAAGGTCTCTCCCAACCCAAACCATTCCATGAATCTGTGATTCTGTGACTTCTGCTGGGGCAGAGAGGGGAAGAGGTTTTGGCCGGCCCTGCCAGATGGGTTTAGTCTCAACAAACAGGGCAGAGCAGTTCCATTTCCTTTGGCCACTCTAACACCCAGTGCAGGGGACCTGTTCCCCCTCCTGACCTGGTCTCTGCTCCCAGCCAGCACCAGGGGATGCCCAGCCAGAGCTGGCACCTCTGTGCCCGTGGAGGTGACAGTGACATCTGGGCTTGCTGGCCTCAAACATAAGCTCAACACACGTGGGTGACTCCTATGAAATCAGTTTAAAGCCTGACCTACAGCTGTGGGAAGGCAAAGGAAAGATCCCCACTGGTGTCAGCATTCAGGAAATCCAGAAATCCCAGAGACCACAGTGCAGGTCTGACAGGAGATGAGAGAAGTTTTATTTCCCCTCCTCCTTCTCCTGACAGCTCAGTCCCCTCCTGGATGAAACAGCTTTGACTCAAACCTGAGCACCAGAAGTTGCCAAGTTTCCCTGGATTTGGCTGAGAGAAGGGTTAAAACCTGCCCGTGCACCCGGGGATGCTGCGAGGGAAGGAGCAGGATGAATAACCGCGGTGGGCGGCAGGAGCGGGGGCGGCTGCCCTGCCAGCACCTCCTGCAGCCCCCTCGCACTCAGCTCCCTCCTCTCACCCCCGCTCAGACCCCTCCAGAGCCCCCACGCCGATCAATCAGAGCGCGGCAGATCCCAAAATCCATCTTTCCCCGGGTACCTGCTCCAACCCGCAGCTCTCTCCCCCACAAACAGCTCTGCCCTTCAGCTCTGATTCTCTGCCTTTTTTTCTGGTGATTTCTGCTTCTTTCTCTCAGTGCTTTCAGTCCTGGTTTGCTTTACCCCAGTCCTCGTGAACTTCTCTCTCCAGCTTTGCTGCCAAGAGCTCGGGCAGGGATCGATCCTCACAAACCCACCCTGACCTCACACCTCCAGAGCTGATGAGGAGCGTGAATAGAAAGACCAGATGGAAAAATATATTGGAAATACTCAGCAGGAGGCTAAAATCTTTTGCTGCAGAAAGGAAGGAAAAGAAAGAAAGAGCAAAAGAGAGAAAGAGAGGGAGAGAGAGAGAGAGAGAGAAAGAAAGAAAGAAAGAAAGAAAGAAAGAAAGAAAGAAAGAAAGAAAGAAAGAAAGAGAGAGAGAGAAAACCCGGGACATTTGGGTTTTGCTGGTTGTTTTTGTGACAGTTCTCATTCCCACAGAGTGATTTTGCTTTTGTTTTCTTTTTCATTGAATCATAGAATGGTTTGGGTTGGAAGGATATGGGATATATATCCCATAATTCCAGCCCCCCCTGCCACACTCAGGGGCACCTTCCACTAGACCAGGTTGCTCAGAGCTACTTTAATATATGGGTTAATTGCATGTCTGCTTTGTCCCTTGTTCTGCCAATGGCTGGCACGAGGAAAAGGCAATTCCCTTCCCCATGTCTCAGTTTCACCCCTGGATTTGGCAATTCCCTTACCCATGCCTCAGTTTCACCCCTCAGAAAACTGGGCAAAGTTCTCCAGAATCCTTGGGAAAGCACTCTGGGATGTGCCAGAGGGATCTCACTGTGGCAGAGGCAGCACATGCAGACAAAAAAAGACACTGCAGATTAATTTTCTAAATTACATGGCTGCTACAAGATGAGGGAAAAGAGAGGATTATTATTTGCATGCCTTGGGAGCAGTAATCCTGAGATTATTGCTGTAGGCACAAAGACATTAAGGGAGCTCTTGGAGCTGTGCTGGTAACACGGGAGAAAATTCCCACTTTTGTGGGATGGAGCCCACCCCTGCTCACATCAGGAGAAGGATCCAGCAGTGGGAGGCAGGAGCTGCCATCCTGACCCTCTGACAGCAGCTTAAGCTCAGCTTTGCTGTCTCTCATGCCCTCTGAGCAGCTCAGGTTGGTCCCCAACATTTTGGTGGCTGAAGGTCAAGTCGAGGTCTGAGGCACCAAATTTTCTGAATTACTCCATAAGGATCCTGGGAATACCAAAGTTTTTACTGCTAAGGAGAAGTTTTGCCCCAGGGAGCCTCAAGAAGAATTCCATGGCCTAGGAGGTGACCATGCACATCCAGAGGGGAGTCCAGCTGCTGCTAAGGGCACAGCTTTTCCAAAATCTGAGCTTAGAGCTGGAAATCCATCCCTGCCTGCCTTTAGCGGTGGAAGTGGCCAGGGTCTCTGGGAAAGCACAGGGTATGAATTCAGCTGTGAAGATGATGTTGAAGGTGACTTATACAGAGTGGATGTGACCTGGAGCCAGCCTGGAGAAGAGAAGGCTCCTGGGAGAGCTTAGGGCCTCTTCCAGTGCCTGAAGGGGATTCAGGAGAGCTGGAGAGGGACTTGGGACAAGGGATGGAGGGGCAGGACAAGGGGGAATGGCTTTAAATTGACAGAGGGCCAGGCTGGATTGGTTATTGGGAAGAAATTCTTCTCTGTGGTGGTGGTGAGGCCCTGGCACAGGATTCCCAGAGAAGCTGTGGCTGCCCCATCCCTGGAAATGTCCAAGGCCAGATTGGATGGAGCTTGGAGCAACCTGGGATAGTGGACGGTGTCCCTGCCCATGGCAGGGAGGTGGAACTGGAAGATCTTTGAGGTCCCTTCTGACCCAACCCTTCCCAGGATTCTGTGATTTATTCCATGTGGGCATCAGAATGGTTCTTTCACTCAGGTCATCCAACAAAACCCCAGAAAAAATTGAGTTAAGATTTCTGTCACTGTCTAAAGTGTGTTTTAAATGGGATGTGAACATGTGCCATGGGAAAAAAAACCCCAAAACTGAAAAAAAAACCAAAACCAGAAAAGATGAACATTCATAGGCAGCAACTGTCCAGGACTTGCTCTGAATATCAAACACTAAAACTGGAGAATAAAACAATACTTTTTGGACCCAGCTCAATTCCTTACAGGTACTAAAGTAAACAGTCAAAATACCTTTAAAGGGCCTTGGCTTTACTATATGTGGCTGATTAATTAAATACACTTCAGGTCATTAATGGGGCTGTTAACTTTTGGGGTTTTGGTTTCTCCTTTCTCTTAGGTTTGAACAGCAAACCCTAATTTTATTTGTGACTGAGGGATGCAAGTGGAGGAAAAGGAGAGAACGTGAAGCACTGTTCATTCCAAGGGGAAGTAGCCTATTTAAATATGCAAATTGTGCTCAGAAAAGCAGTGAGAAACAGGATTGTGGAGCTTCCTGCTGTCACTTATTAGATATGGAGAATTTTTTTTTTATTTTCCTGCCCAGGGTGGGATTCAGGCTGGGACAGGAGTACAAACTCTTCTGGCAGCTTCTGGGAGCATCCAGGAGGTGACAGCTTGGGGAGAGTTTGAAATTCCATGCAGAAAGGTGGGTGGGTTTCAGTTTGGTTCCTAGCAAGTATCTACAGCACTGAAAACATCCTTGGCAAAACTCAACAAATTCGGGAAAAGTATTTAATGTAAAAAAGATGAGGATCCAGTAGAGAAGTGATTTTGATTATTCTACAGCATGTAAGGCTTTCAACTACACTTAGATCAGGTTTTTAACCTTCTTGACTTATCCACGTGAGCAGGAAACTTCTCTTTTCTCTTTGGAAATTCAATTTTGCCTTCTCATCCCTCATTCCAAGCAATTGGAAATGTTAGGAGAAAGCTTGACCTGCTGAATTGGTATTTTTTTTTCCCTGGGTGAAAAAATACAGCAGATCTGGGTACACTTCAAATCCCAGACAAGCAGCAAAAGGATAAAATTATGAATTAAAAGACAGCAGAAGGAAATTTTAAAATGAGCTATATCCCTGTCCATGGTCAGAAGATGCTGGGCAGGTATCCCATTACCCAGGAATTTTGGTGGTGTTGATCCTATTTTCCCATTTCTTTCACCCTGGCACGGGGAAACTCCTCGAGTCGTTTCTCATCAGAGCCTCTGCCTCCGGTATTTTCATGCCAGCCTGGTTCCGTGGGTGATGCTCTGCTCCAGTTTTCAAGCAGAAGTTCTCACAAATTGATGGAGGAGGCTTTGGCACCTCAGAGAAGGAGAATTTTAAGGAGGAGGAGGAGGAGAAGTGAAACGGGCTTTGGGAAACCATAAAATCTGCATAGAAAACGGCAGCAGCTTTTTTTGTTCCTGGGGCTGAGCTTCACCAGCTGCTGGTTTTGAAGTCATTAAAGATCCCGAAGGGTGGCCATGGATGTGCTGAGGGGAGCTGGGTTTGCAGCCACCTGAAAGCTTCCAAAAGTGGAGTTCACACTTTGTCTCAGCTCCAGATTTAACCTGCAAGCTCCCTACTCTTGCAGCCAATCCTTTAAATAAAAACCATGAGCAGATGTACGTAAAACCAGGAGTAGAAGGCTTGAAAATGCACTGAGGGCGCTTTTTTTTTTCAGCCCAAGGTCTCAGATCATCACCTCTAACTTGAAACTTGGAGCTGAAGTTTCTAAGTTGAGCTGCTTTTCTTTTTCTTTTTTTTTTTTTCCTTTTTTTCCTTTCCAGACTCTCAGTATAGACAGTAGATGAAAAACTCAGTACCTTTGCAATTTTAGTTCTTCACTGGGAAAAAAAATAAACTGTTGCTCAGGGTTTGGAATGGTGGGGTCAGAATTTCCTGAAAAATAGAATTTCACCTCTCAGCTGCCTGAAAATTTTAGAGTAAAGGTGAGAGACCTGCACAGAACCTCAGCACAAGTTTATGGATGGCCTGTGGTCATCCATCAAAATGTGTGGATAGCTCTGGATATTTCACAAAATTACAGAATATTTTGAGTTGGAAGGGACCCACAAGGATCAAGTCCTACCCTTCAGTGAATGGCCTGTACAGGGATTGTTGTCTCAAGTCCTCTTAGTGTCTGGCTTAGAAAGAAGCAATATGAAAAATAGAAATAATGTAGAAAAGAGAAATAATATAGATTTTTTTTTTTCCTGTAAAGATTCCTACTTTGGAAACACAGTGACACATAAGATGATTTTTCAGAGGAGCAGAACCTGACAGCAAGAGAAAATATGTTCAGAAATATGATTTATCAGATTGTGCACGTGCTGACGGAGAATCCAAGTGACTTGATGGGGCTCTGAGTGACCTGGTCAAGTGGAAGTTGCCCCTGCCCATGGAGTGTTGGAACTGGATGATCTTTAAGGTGTTTTCTAACCCAAACTCTGATTCTGTGATTGTATGAATCAGGGGCCAGAGTGACCTTTGAGAGCCTCAGGTCAGGTGAGGGAGGTGAACCATGACTTCTCACATGAGTCAAACATCTTCTTTTGGAGGAGATGGAAAAAAAATATTAAAAAAAAAAAAAGAAATTAGATAGAAGATGTCAGAAGAAGGAGCCAAATCCCCACAAACACCTGCAAATGTGCCTACAGCCATCTGCAGCACAGATAAATCTGTATCAGTCCTCCAGCAGCGCTGAGGAATTTGTCCCATTCCAGGGCTGGCAGCTGTCAAGATAAATTGTTAAAAGTCGGTCTCACACACTGCAGCAAATTAAACAGTGTTTGAAAATGTGAGAGAGAGACTTCCAGAGGAATATGCAAGAGATTCCTTAATCCAAACAAGCCAAACTTTCTGGACTAAATTGATAAAGATGTTAGGACACCTCTTTGAACCCTTTGTCCCTCTCACCTGCCCACCTTTCATGCCCCTAGATCAGGTTCAACCCAGAAAGCTCCTGAGAATGAAACTGTGGCATTTCACAGGATCCTCCTCTCTCACCTCCTCCAGGAGCTGCTTGTTTTCCCTTCCAGGTGAACTTTTCCCTCCCCACTCCCCCTGGCATGTGGGCGGGAGGCATAGACAGAGCACGGCAGGGCTCTGGAATGCGTTACGAGTTATTCCCACTCCTTGTTTGAAGGGTTCTACTGGCTTTGAAGGGTTCTGCTGGGTTTGAAGGGTTCTGCTGTCACTCCCAGGAGACATCAGATCCCCCCATGTCCATCTTTCCTGGAATTTTATTGCTGTAAGGAGTAAGAGAACAGCTGGCATAGACTGAAAAATAAGATTATTGGGTTTTTTTTTTTTCCTCTCTGGCTTTTTATGAAAATGGGCGCTTTGAGTCAAGGAAAAGCACCCATTCAGGTTGGAAAAGACCTCTAGGATCACTGAGTCCAACCATCAATGCAGCACTGCCAAGGTCACCACTAAACCATGTCCCCAAGTGCCACATCCTCATGGCTTTTAAATACTTTCAAGGATAGGGACTCCACCACTGTCCTGGCCTGCCTGTGCCAGCACTTGACAACGCTTACAGAGAAATTTTTCCTAATATCCAACCTAATTCTTCCCCTGATGCAACTTGAGGCTGTTATCCCTTATCCCATTCCTCCTTTCTTAGGAGAAGAGACAGATCCCCACCTGCCTCCATCCGCCTATCACAGGGATTGTGGAGAGAAGGTCCCCCCGATCCTCCTTTTCTCCAGGCTGAGCCTCTTTCCCAGCTCCCTCAGCCTCTCCTGGTGCTCCAGACCCTTCCCCAGCTTCATTCCCACCTCCGGACACTCTCCAGCCCCTCAATGTCCTTCTTATCATGAGGGAGCCAGAACTGAACCCAGGATTTGAGGTGCTGGGTACAGTGGGGTGATCACTGCTCTGGTCCTGCTGGCCACACTATTCCTGATATAATGATTTAATAATTATATAAACTTTCTAATGATTAAACTTTCCAGTGGGCCCAATTATAACTGGGATTTGAGGGAATGGGGGTCTCCATGTGAATACAGGAATGGAATAAAGAGGGCTTTAAATCAATTAAAATTGCTGGAGATTGATTTAGGAGTATTTTTTCTTTTCCCTACATCTGTGTGATGGCCGCTTCTCACCAAAATGTGCCACAACCAAAAGCAGAGCCCATTAAACAAAAGTTATCAAAATGATCAAGAAAGTGTTTTAATACTTTTAGACAAAATCTTCACAACCAGGATTACTGATTTAATAACCAGGGTTATTAAACATGGCAGCACCAAGGCAGCAGATGTCTGAACACCTCTTGTTTTGGCAGCTGGGAGAACCAAAATAAAGACTGAACCATAGCTCCCATGTCAGAGTTTGGGGCTACAGCCTCAAAATCAAAGGGTAATACAATTCCAAAAGTAGGTTAAACCCCTGGATTTTGTGGCTCAGCTTTTGACTAAAAAAAAGAGAAGAAAATAAACCAAAAAATTAACATTTAAAAACTAATAGTGGAAGGAGAATGGGGAAGAGAAGAATTTGATTCATCACACCTTCATCCACTTTGTTGTGTCTTATGAGACCTGAGCATCCTCAGATGGATCAGCCACAGTGGCAGCAAAACGAACATTAGGGATGGGAAGGTGGCTCCCAGCCACCCAACCACATGGCAAAACCCTTTTCCTAGAAGTCCCTACAAGCGCCTTCTGGCATCTGTTGCTCTTTCTGGAGGACAGGAAAGAGCTCATTGAGAGCTGCCCTCTATTGACTGGTATGAGCCTTGGAATTTCCACTTCCTTAACCAGTTTAAACCCCTTCCTTACAATGCTGACCTCTGGCTCGACCACAAATTCCTCATCCTTACAACCTCCAGATCCACATCAAGATCAACACTCAACCTGGTTAACCTTTGCCATGATAGGCAAAATATTCCAAGTTTTTCTCATCTCCGGTAGCCTCTCCTTTTCCAGAAAAATCCCAAAGTCTTTCCTGGCTATTTGAAAAGTTCTGTATCAAAGGTGACCCAGGATTCTGAATCACCTGTTTTCCCACATGGTTTCCTAATTATTTACCTCATCTTGCAGTGTTCTGAGACGATCTGTCCTCTCCTCTCTAATCACTCCCTCCTCCCCATTTCCGCCCCACTTGGAGGTGAATCCGCCTGAGAGTCCCAGGAGTTTCTCAGGAACAGCCTGCCAAGCACAGCTCTGTGACGCCGGCGCTGGCATTGTGAGGGCTGTGTTTTCCTGGATAGCATGACTGTTCCTAATTCTTGCAAATAAAAGGAATTAGAGAAGCAGAGGACTCGAGAGGTGTATGAGTAATCCAGCATCATCCCTGGGGACACGTGCTGGGATAACACAAGAAAACAAGCTGGGAACACAGAGTACTTTCACCTGCAAGCTGGCTCTTCCCAGGAGAAAGGAAGGGAAGTGTCAGTGCTGCAGAGAGGGAAACTGAGGCACAGGAATTGGCAGAGATTCAGCTGGTTTGGTGGGGAGCCTAAGACAAGGCTCTTCATTATCTGTTTGGGTTGCAGCTGCCTGAATTATGCATTAAAGTTCAATTTATTTGCATAAGAGGAAGACAGGATTGTGAACTCCATCCTGGGGAAGGTGTGTGAGGAGCAGCTGAGGGCACTTGGTTTGTTCAGCTGGAGAAGAGGAGAATGAGGGGAGACCCCACCACAGTCTAAAACTTCCTCCTGAGAAGAAGAGGAGGGGTGGACACTGATCTCTGCTCTGTGGCGACCAATGGCAGGACCCGAGGGATTGGCCTGAAGTTTTGTCAGGGGAGGCTTGGGCTGGATTTCAGGAAAAGATTCTTCCCCCAGAGGCTGTTTGGGACTGGAACAGCTCCCCAGGGCAGTGGTCACAGAACCAGCCTGACAGAGCTCAAGGAGTACTCTTAGGCACAAGGTGGGATTGTTGGGTTGTCCTGTGCAGGGCCAGGAGTTGGACTGGACAATCCCTGGGGGTCTGTTCCAACTCAGGCTATTTTGTGGTTTTGTAGTTCTGTGGTTCTGTGATTCTGTGACTCTGTGACCCAGGGCAGTTCCATGTTCCAGTGCATTTGGACCCCTCCATGATTATCCTCAACTTGGCTCTTCCTCACCTCACCACTCCCACCCTCATTAATACCCCAGTGAAGCCTCTCCAATTTCCTGCAGCCAGATGACCAAATGTTATCTTTACCCCTTCTTTGGGTTGCCCTGGAGCCTGGTTTGAGGCCATCTGACCGGGGACAAGCGCCAAAATCATCCCAGCACCCAAGGACAGCCAGCGCAGCGCGCGGAGCTGGGATCCGTTCCACCCGCCGACTTCCCCACCTCCGAAGTCTGCAGCTCAGGCAAGGGGAAAGGAACATTCCATAGAAGGGAAGCAATCTCTGCCAGGCACTGCAGAAATGGGACACAGATGGTGCCTGGAATGAGAGCGGAAGTTTATTTGGGGGCTCTGGGTGTGACGTCGCGCTGCAGATCCTGCAGCAGTTACAGGCACCGGGATTTCAGAGCGGGTGAGGAGTTCAATTTGAAGGAGTCTCTTTATGCTTTTAGAGTTATTATTTTGACTCAAAAAAAAAAAAAAAGGAAAAAAATTAAAAAGAGGAGAACTTTACCTTGGTAATATTTTAAGGCTAGGAGTGTTTAAATTTAGTTTTATTCATTTGTAGGTCTGGTTTTTCTGACACCCTAATCTTGGTCCCAGCTCTTTGCTGGCTGGTTGGTCAGCCAGGCTGATGGTGCAGTTTGGCCAGGTGGACACTGCTGATGGAAAAACCTGAGGATGACATTGCCCTGGCTTTTCCCTCCCCTATACATAAAAAATTGTCTTTGTCCTCTACTTGCTGAAGAGTTGGAGGAGATTTCTGGATATCTTCCAGAGCAAGCCTCTGCTCCAGCAGGGCCACACAGAGCCAGTAACCCAGGGAAATGCTACAGCTAGGTGGCATTTTAAAATTTCTCAGAATGGAAACTCCACAACCTCTCAGGGCAACCAATCCCTCTGATCCTCTACTGATAAGAAAGAGGCTTCAGTCTTTTCATTATGTTCAGCTGGGGCTGTTCAGCCTTGAGAGGAGACACAGCTGAGAGGGGACCTCATCCCTATCTCTCCCTGTCCACAGGGAGGGCTCAGAGCATGGAGCAGGCTCTGCTCTGGGGGGCCCAGCAATGGCACAAGAGGAACAGGCAGGAACTGATCCCAGGAACTGATCCCACCTGGACATGAGGCAGAACTTATTCCCTGTGCAATGACTAAGCCCTGAACAGAGATCAGAGGAGGTGGGAGTCTCCCTCTCTGGAGATATTCCAGAACTTCTGGACACAATCCTGTGTCTGTGCTCTGGGATGACGCTGTTTGAGCAAGGAGGTGGCACCAGATGATTCAACTGTGGTCCCTTCCAGCCTGACCCATTCTGTGATGCTGTGATCACCTTCCTGGCCCTTGGCTGGATCTCTCCTGGATGTCCAGATCTCTCCTGCAGTGCAGAGCCCAGGCCTGGGCACCCAAAAGTGCAAGAAAAGTCTGCTGAAGCCCGGGATTGAACCAGGGACCTTTAGATCTTCAGTCTAACGCTCTCCCAGCTGAGCTACTTCAGCTCTGCTAGGGCTCAGATTTTCCCAAAACCTGTTGGAATATGATAACTTTTCAATCTTTTCAGGCAGCCTTTGGTTGACTTTTTCTTGAGAATCCAATAATTGCTTCAGGGAACTGGATAGAGACAGACTGAGATCAGAATTAATGGCTCAAGACACATGGAAGTGTTCAAGGCCAGGTTGGGTGGGGCTTGGGGAAATCTGGGACAGTGGAAAGTGTCCCTGCCCATGCCAAGGGATTGGAAAGAGATGATTTTTAAGGCCCTTCCCAACCTGAAACATTCTGGCATTCTGTGATAAAACACGGCTAAATCTGGCATTAAACAGCAGCCCTGATTTGGGAACCAGCCAGGAGCCCTAGCATTGAACAGAATTTCCTGACACCTTTTCACAGATCCCACGGAAATATCTGGAATTATCCATGGAGCCTGGCTAATCTTTTCACATCAATCTGTCTCTCTCCACCTAAGGAATGGGAGCCAGGCATCTTCATGCAGTGATATGGGAGATGTTTGCCCTGCCCACCAGTTTACCCTGCAAATTATTCGCTCCCAGGACAATCTCCCATCTTTCACCAGCTTCAAATTCACATATGTATTCCCAAAATACATATGTGGAACGCGCAGCAAGTTTTCCATGTCTGTTAAAAATCTGGTAGTGAAAGGTGTCAGAAATATATTTAATCTGGGTTTGAATGTTCAGCTTGACAGCAGCTGATATTTCCTCACTGACATTTATTAGATAACAGTTCCTGATATCTCAGGCTCCTAAACTAGGCTACAGAATCTTTTGAAATATCCAGGCAGCAGGATCATTCCCAAAGTGGGTTTTCTTTCTCCAAAAACCCTTCCAGCACTGGATCCCAGTGGTGATCCCCACCCGTGGTCACTCTGGAATTGGTCATGGGTGGCTGAGGGTCTCAGCATCTTTGTGCTTCACAGGTGGAGAATTTTTGGAGAGATGAGCTACAGAATTTCTGCTTCTTGACTTACAAATTGTCTCCTCTATGTGATCTAAAACACTCCAGATCCAGCTTTTGAAAGCATCAAAAGAAAAGTGCAAAAATAACGTAACAAATCCAGGGCCAACAAAGACCACAGCCAACAGACAACATAACCCCCAAAAAATTCCCAAAACCAATTCCATTTGGTGTCTGATAGAACTGCTGACATGAGAGGGATCTACAGTGTTGTCCAGGAATTAATTGGAGCCACAGGAGGGTAATTGGGCCTCAGCCCTGAAGTGGGAATGAGCCATCCTTGTTGTGTCTCTCTCATCTCCACCAGGACCTCAGCATCCATAAGAAGAAGGAAGCTGGGCATTGACCCCAGTAAGTTTTTCCTATTGTCCATGCAAGAGGATGAGGAAAAACTCTTGCGCTGCGTCCTCTGCAAGGTCATCCCCAAACTGTGTGCTCAGAGCAGGTTATTTTTATCTGCAGAAAGTTTTTAAAGGAGCAATTGCTTGAGCTCAGTGACTGTGGATCTTACAAGTACATCTTGGATCAGATTTGAGGAACAGAACACTCTTCTTGGTATTTTTTTCTACACTTGGATGATGAAGGAAAGTGAGAATTGCGCAGCCAGATGATTTCTTAGCTGATTATTTTGGAGTCTATCCTAAGTGTTTACTCACATGTAAAGCTTTGCTTTGAAGAGTTTTTAATGTCTGGAGTGTGGACTTGCTCCAGGCTTAATTTTTCTTCAAAGATTATGTCTTTGAAAGCAAATCAAAACAGACCAATGCCTATTTTGAAACATCAGAGCCTCTAATTCTGTGAAATAGTTCTGTTTTGTTCTTCCCTGAGAAGCTGTGAGCTGTTTGGCATTACCAGCAGTGATGATTTCCAAATTCCTGGAAGTCCAGGTGGGCACATCCATGCGACAGAGAGTGAAGACCACAAGAGAAGATCTGGCATGACATTTTTTTTCTGTAAAACACAGCAATTTTGGAAAGGTTCCTGGGGTAGGATTAATCTCACCTACTTCTCTGAGGCCAAAAAGGCAAATCTTTACAGTTGACCCAATCACAGAATTTTTGGGGGGTTGGAAAAGAACCTTCAGGATCATTTAATTAATGCCAAGAGCAGCCAGGTTTTGTCTCCCTATGGTGTTTTCCAGAATCTCTATTAAAGATGGGCTGGGCCCTAACAAAAGTTTTTCTCCAAATTAATTACAACAAACAACCCACATCACTTTTAAGTCTTCACAAATCTGATCCATTTTCAGCTGTTTCTGAATTTTTGGGAGGGAGAGATCAACGCATTTGGACCTCCAGCACTTTTAGTTCTTCACAAATCAGATCCATTTTCATCTGTTTCTGGATTTTTGGGAGGGTGATCAACACATTTGGATATACAGCACTTTTAGTTCTTCACAAATCTGATCCATTTTCATCTGTTTCTGAATTTTTGGGAGGGAGAGATCAACACATTTGGATCTAGGTGTGTCTGGCTGGATGAAGCCAGAGCAGATGAAAGCCTTCCCAAGGCCAGTGGTGCCACCTAATGGGAAAATTCCCAGGGAATCCACGTCTCGGAAGTTCAGTCCTTAACTGGAGTGTTGCTAGGTGACGTAGAAATGGAAATGAGGAGCTCTGACGTCAGTCCCTCTTTTCTGCTGCCTTACGACCATTCCTCCGTCAATCCATTCCCTCTTCCCAGGCATCCGGGCCACAAGCAGGAGATTGCCCTGGGAAATTTGTTCTATTTCCTGCTTAAATCCAATCTCAGCAATCCCTGGAGCTCCTGAAGCGTTTTTGTCCTTCTTGGCGCTCAGTCTGTCTGGAGAGGAAATGATCCCAGATTTTGGGATGATGGAGAGCCAAGCAGGAAATGAGATGGAATAAGGGGCTGCCACAGGAGGGACCAGAACTCTGGGGGTTTTCATAGTTGCAGATTTTGCAAATAAAGGATGAGACAAGTTCTCTGCATTGCAGCACCCACACTCAGATCCATCTGGATCCACACTGTGGTTCTGCAAAAGAAGGGATAATATCTCAAATATCTCTGAAGTTCCCACCTGGCAGCCCCCTGCAGCCACTCCAAATCATGGATAACCATGAGAGTGGGGAGGAATGAACTGCCAAGCCTCTCCTGGTCTCCAGGGATTGTTGTATTCCCTGACTATGTTGTCTGCCCAGCACTCACACCTATTTTATCGTGTCTGTATCACTCACCACCGCATCCCTGCCACCTTTATTTTTCAGAGATGTGTTACAGGGGGTAGAGCAGGTCTTTCTCAGGTCTCATCTCAGCTCTACCCTTGATGAATCATGAGTTTTAAGCTGTCTCAGCCAGGCTTTCTCTTTTTCCTTTTCTCTGAAGTTCAAAAGTTATTTCTTTCTTTTTTTTTTTTTCCTGCGATAAAGGTGTTTGCAAGGGCTCATAAGATGAAAATTATGTAATGTGATATCAAAGCATTCTTTCTGCTTTTCTGGGGAGAGGGCAACACTGAAGGGAGGAGGCTCCAGTCCCTCTTTCAGTGCCTCACTGACACAAAATACCAAGAAATGAGCTCACAGAGCCCCAGTGCAATTCCATGGCTGGAGAAGCGATTAACGTTTAGGGCAAAGGGGAGAAACCTTTAATTAAGCAGACTCAAATCATTAATTCCAGCAAGGATCTGAACTCTGCTGGCAATGATGACTCTGCAGCTGTGTCTGGTGTTGCTCAAAGCCTGGAAAGGTGCCTGGCAGAGGTGGTTGGGCACCAGGGATTGTCCTCAAAGGATCATAAAATCATGGAATGGTTTGGGTTGGAAGGGACCTTCAAGATCATTGAGTTCCAACACTCCCACCATGGGGCAGGGACACCTGCCACCATCCCAGGCTGCTCCCAGCTCTGTCCAAACCAGCCTTGGACACTTCCAGGGATCCAGGGGCAGCCACAGCTTCTCTGGGCAACCTGTGCCAGTGCCTCCCCACCCTCACAGGGAAAAATTTCTTCCTAATATCCCATCTAATGCTGCCCTCTGTCAGTTTGGAGCCACTCCCTCTTGTCCTGTCCCTCCATCCCTTCTCCCAAATCCCTCTCCAGCTCTCCTGGGGCCCCTTTAGGAACTGGAAGGGGCTCTGAGGTCTCCCTGGAGCCTTCTCTCCTCCAGGCTGAACGAACCCAACTTTCCTCATAAGAGAGGAGCTCTATCTCTCTGATAATCTTTGTGGTTTCCTCTGGACTCACTCCAGACTAAACAGCCCCCCCACATCAGTGGCTCAACATTACCCCAGTTTACAGGGCAGTCCATGCCACAGGACAGGGAACAGGCAGTGGAAGGAACAAAAATCCCTTTATATCATGATTTTTGCTAAAATACTGGAATTGTAAAACCCTGTCACTCTTCCACAGGCTCAGATTGATTGAGGACCAAATATTCCCAAATCCCAGAATTCTCAAATTCGGGAATTCCCAAATCCCAGAAATCCAGATCCAAAGATTCACGGGAATTCCCAAATCCCAAAATTTTCCAATCTCAAAATTTCCAATTATTCCTGGAATTACCAAATCCCAGAATTTCCCATGCCAAATATTCCCAAGAATCCCAAATCCTGGAATTCCCAAATCCTGGAATTCCTGATCCCAAATATTCCCAAAATTCCCCAATCCTGGAATTCCCCAGTCCAAATATTCCTAAAATTCCCAAATCCCAGACTTCCCAAATCCCAGAAATTAGGACACCAAATAATCCCAAAAATTCCCAAATCCCAGAATTCCTCATCCAAAATATTCCCAAAATTCCCCAATCCCGGAATTCCTGATCCCAAATATTCCCTGGATTTCCAAAATCACAGAATTTCCCCATCCAAAATATTCCCAAAATTTCCCAAACCTGGAATTCCCAAATTTTGGAATTCCTGATCCAAAATATTCCCAAAATTCCTCCATGAGGTCCCTGCTCTAAAGCCCTGCTCAAGCAGGACCTACAGCAGCCCCTTGTCCAGGACCATTTCCAGGTCCCCATATTCCCACTTGGGAATGTGTCAGATAAGGGGAGCTCCACACTCTCTCAAGGCCACAGGGCCCAGTTTCTCCTCCTT
>JAXCLO010000114.1:150979655-151048107 GCA_035583995.1 Arremon aurantiirostris
GCGGACCTCGGCAGGACAGGAGAAAGAATTTTATAGATAAGATACAATAAACAACCTTGAGACTGAGAAATGAAGAGTCCTGACTCTTTCTTCAAGTGCCAGGCTGGGAAAAGAGACTTTCTAACTTTTCTCGGGGTCACTCTAACAAGCTAGCGATCCCAACAATCACTCCTTCAAGAAGAATCCTGGAATGGTTTGGGCTGGAAGAGATCTTAAAGATCCCCTCATTTCACTCCCTGTCAGGGGCAGGGACACCTCCCACTGTCCCGGGTTGATCCAAACCCCATCCAACCTGGTCTTGGGCATTTCCAGGGATGGGGCAGCCACAGCTTCTCTGGGCGGCCCATTCCAGTGTTGGAATGGTGTGACTGAGCACACAACAAAGCAAGAGAGAACAAATCTCAGGAAAACCAGGCCAGGAGAGCCTCTCCCCATAAATAAGAGTTTTCCCTGTGGAGCATCAGCTGGGAACCTGACATGGAAAACAGACTTGAAAACCTTTCAGGTCTCTTGGACTATTATGTCAGACATTGCACCAAAATGTGCAATTGTTTAACTACACTTAAATCACTCTAAACTACATAAATTACCTCAAATCATCCCTCTTCTTTCCAAATGCTGGCACTTTTTTGTTTCAGAACACTGCAATTCTGCTATCTTCTATATAATTATGTAACATATGCAGTTCATTGCTGCCTCTCCAATAAATAAGGCTTGTGCTCCCCAGTATGCATCCAATAACACCTAATTTTCCCTGTCTTAAATCGTCTTAAAAAGAAATCCATTTAGAAATGATTGGTGGGTAAATTCGTGCTTAAATGTAAATTATTTGAGATCAAAAAATAAGAGAAATTTTCCCATCTAAATGTTCTGAATGTTGTTGTTTAACAACTTGACTCATAATCAAAGTCCCCAAAACTGCAAAGAACAAGGAGTATGGTTTTTGGTTGTGTTGCCTCTTGGGAATCCAGCTCCATTTCTTGAGCATTCCCAAGCATTCCTTGTGCCAGGGATTTCAGTGGGAACCTGGAGAGGGTCCCCATCCAAAGCACTCCAAAATCTGTGTGCAGAGTGAGGATAAATCTGGGAATGTAGGCAATGGACACCTACAAGAGGTGGCACCTCCTGGTTTCCCTCAACTCAGAAAGAAAGCACAGAAACCACCAAGTTTCCCTAAGTTTACACCAGGATCCTGCAAGGCTCCAGAGCATGTGGAGATGGAGGAAAAATCTGGAGCATCTTTAGCTCCCTCTAGAGCAACCTCCTGCAGTTGAAGGTCATCAGTTCATCCACAGGCTTCTTTCCAGTGCAAGAAGCATCAAACATTAGAAACAAACATGGAATGGTTTGGGTTGGAAAGGACCTTAATGATCATCTCATTCTCACCCCCCTGCCATGGGCAGGGACATCTTCCACTATCCCAGGTTGCTCCAAGCTCTGTCCAACCTGGCCTTGGACGCTTACAGGGATGGAGCAGCCACAGCTTCTCTGGGCACCCTATGCCAGGGATTCACCATTCTCATAGTGAAGAATTCCTTCCTAATATCCAATCCAAACCTACTCTCAGTTGGAAGTCTTGTCAGCTTCTTCAGGTACTGGAAGGCCACAATTAAGTCACCCTAAGGCCAAACAATCACAATTCCACCAGCCTTCCCTCACAGCAGAGCTGCTCCATCCCTCTGATCATCCTGGCGCCTCCTCTGGGCTCCCTCCAGCAGCTCCATGTCCTTCCTGTGCTGGAACCCAGAGCTGGATGCAACACTCAAGAATCTCTTCTCCCATTAGATGTGGCTGCTTCAAGAATGGGATCCAAATTATTACACAGTCTTAAGCCTGGGTGAATGATTCAGCTTCATTATTTGTCTGTTAAAAACCAGGTAATCTCTAATAAGGAGAAAAACCTGTGTGTGAGAGATGGAAAAGGATTATGGCAGTGAAATGTGTGGAGGATGGGAGGTTTTGTGTTTTCCTGGAAATCACAGCTCTGATCCAATCCTGGTATGCATCTCTGTCTCAGCACTGGGAATTTCTTTTCCAACCTCGGGAAACTCCTCCAGGTACTCACCCCTTTCAGATATAGGGTTTGTGCTGCAGCTTCCCATGGTTTCTCCTCCAAAATTCCACTACTGCACTATGGCTAAGCATGAATCGTGAATTTGGCTGCTCCAGCTGTGAATTTGGCAGCTCCAGTCATGTACAATGAGCTTTCCTGGGTAGACAGACATTTCCTGCCAAGATCTGAGACTCTGAGTGCCAGCTGGAGGTGCTCCATAGGACTTATTGGGAAAGGGGAATCATGAGCCTCCAAATCTGTTTGGAAGTCAGGCAGGTCACACCAGGCTGTTGGGAGGTCTCCATTTGGTATCCAGGTCTGAAAATCTCTCCTGGCTAAGCCAACCTACTCCTATAAAATTTGCTGCTGGAGACATGTGAGGATATAAATTGGATCTTGCTCTTGGAATTAGACAAGAGATGAGGTTCAAGTCCTCAACCTGTCTGAGAAGAACATTCAGAATTTGCTGACCAGATATCCTGAAGACTCTACTGTGGCCTTTCAGTCCTTAAAAGGGGATACAGGAAAGCTGGAAAGGGGCTTTTTGCAATGGCAGTGTCAGGACAAGGGGGGACAGTTTTAAGATGAGAGAGGGTAGATTTAGATGGGATATTACAAAGAAATTCTTCCCTGTGAGGGTGGGGTGCCCCTGGAACAGGCTGCTGTTGTGGCTGCCCCATCCCTGGAAGTGTTCAAGACCAGGTTGGACAGAGCTTGGAGCAACCTGGGATAGTGGAAGGTGTCCCTGCCCATGGCAGGAGAGGTAAAACAGGTTAATCATTAAGGTCCCTTCCAAGCAAAACCATTTAATGCCATTCCCAGAGAGCACAGAACAGGATCAAACCCTGCAAACAACACAAGCCTGGTGGGGCAAAAACCCTGAGTGGATCCATCTCCATTTTGACATCTGAAATAGGGGAATAATTGGACTTTTCTTTGACTTGGGTGTTAGAAGGGCACTGCTTTAAATCCAGAAACATCCACAAGCCATAAACAAGATAATGGCATCAATAACCCAGCCCCAAGCCCTGCAATTGATTCTCCATGGATAATGCATCCAGTGGAAAATGGACCCGAGTGACACCAAGTTTGATGGGAAGATTGACAGCTCTGAGGCACATAAATATTGACCTAAAGGGACTTTTGGTAGCTTATCTGGGTCCTGTGTGGCAGGAATGACATTGATCAAAAATCCAGCCAGGATTTGGGGGTAGGGAAGGCTCATTTTTGGAAGGCTCATTTTGCCCTTCCCCACATATTTCTCAAGTTAACAGGTGCCAGTAAACTCTCTGATAGTCTGGTTGTAAAATAACAGCGATATCCCCTCCCTGCCCAAAATAAGATTTTCCTTCCCCTCTCCCCTTCTCCATTTTCCAGCTTCTCCCTCCAGCATCAAAATTTCACCCTCCATCGTGAGAAGAGAAAAAAAATATAATGTTCCAGCCACAAAATGCTGCACTCTGGGCTTTCAAACCCGTTGTCCCCAGGTGGGAAATGACAGCCAGCAGAGCCCGGTAAACAGAAAATAGCAGAGCAACTCCCACTCTGCGGAGCTGCTGCCTCTCCCTCCCTCCAAAGGCAGCCCAGGGATGAGTCAGAGCTAAAAGCATCTCTCTCCCCGTGGGGCTGGGGCTCTGCCTGGCCCACCTGCCTGCCCCCGCTGAGGAGGGGGCTGATGCAGCCCCCCGGGCACTGCCTGTGAGTCAGGAGACCCTGCCGAGTCACAAATGTCCCCAAGGAGGGAGGTAAAGCCACCTGCCAGCTCCTGCTCATCTGACATTTAAAGGGTGTTTTATCCCAGCATGATTTTGGAGGGGTGAAGCCTCCATTGGTCTCCTTGCTCTGGGAATTCTGTGGTGCTGAATCTTTTTTGGGGAGCTGAGTTTTTTGGGAGGGTGGTCAGACCTCCTCCTGCCACATCAGCAGCTTTTCCCTGTGAAAAAATTTCCTTCAGGATCAATGAAAAACCCAAGAGCTGTGTGATTCCAGGGATTTAGCCACAGACCTGTGTCCCTAAGGATGATTATGCAAATGGGAATAATTAAATCTGGAATAATTAAATCTGTGAATAATGTTTATCCATCACAATTGCTGCCTGGATTGTTTTATGCCTTCTTTAATCCCTCTGTCTCTGGCTGAGAGCTGCCCCCATTGAAATGTCCTAGAGCTGATGGAAAAGGGTGGGGTTTGTATTTCTTAGGATTTCAAAGCCTCAGACCTTCCCTCAAAAATGGAAGACAATTGAACTGAGGGTTCCCACTTAAAGGAAGACAAATCTAAACATGAGGTTATGAAGCAAAGGCCTTCTTTTTTATTTAATATATAGGAAATTGAGGGGGAAAAATGTTTGGCCCTCAGTGGATTTTTAAATTATTTCAGCACCAAACCTATATGTCTCTTAGTAAAAGACTTTGATTTGATTGGATAATCATAGAATGATTTAGTTTGGAAGGGACCTGGAAGATCATCCAGTTCCAACTCCCTGCCATGGGCAGGGGCACTTTCCACTATCCCAGGTTGCTCCAAGCTCCATCCAGCCTGGCCTGGAACACTTCCAGGGATCCAGGGGCAGCCACAGCTTCTCTGGGAATTCCATACCAGGGCCTCACCACCCTCACAGAGAGGTATTTCTCCCTAATACCTAGTCTAATCTAATCTAATCTAATCTAATCTAATCTAATCTACCCTCCTTTAGCATTTTTTTGCCCCAAATTAAGGATGAAGTTCAGCGATAATCCAAATGAAGTTTCTCCTGATGGTTGACAAGGGAGAGGGAAGATAAACCACCTCTAAAAACTCCCAACACCTGATAAACTGTGCATTTACCAGGCTTTAGATTTATTCCAAACATGTAACTATGATCATCAAGCAACAGCCAGAGGGAAAAGGGAAAAAAAAAGGAAAAAAATATGTTTCTGGAAAGTTTTGAAGACAACAAACTCTGTGTTTGCTGAGTCTTCCCCCATCTGCTGCATTTCACTCTGTTCTCACAGCCTTGAGTAACAGACCCCAACTAATTGCAGAGTTCTGCCTGTAAATCCACAGCATGACTATTTTTAACCAACCTTTCTTCTTTTTTTCCCAGAATCTCTCCAGGATGCAGAAAGGCCATAATTTTCCCACCTTCCTAATGCAAGCAGAAGTGGGTGGCAGGGGGTTGTTGTGTCTATTAGGACAGGGAATGTGGACAGCAGCTGTTGGCATCTCCCATGGATGGTGAAGCCTCAAAGTGAAACCTGAACCGTTTTTGGGAGGATCCAGACCACACCCTGACCATGGTGGTGTTTTTGGAGCTCTGGGTATGATCCACTAGAGGTAGGGAGGATCTTGTGGATTCTGATATTGTCCTTTCCTTCTAGGTCATGTGGGCTGTGAGAATCCACTCACTTGGTTCCGGCAACACAAAAATAACAGCAAAGGGCTCAGAATTGTTTGGATGGGAAAGGACCTGAAAGACCCTCTCATTTCAACACCCTGCCAAGGGCAGGGACACCTTCCACTAAATCAGCTTGCTCCAAACCCTATCCAGCCTGGCCTTGAGCACTTCCAGTAATGTGGAATCCAATCTCCCGATGATTAAACCTCTTAGAAGGGGCCTGGAGTTTCATCTTTAGTCCCTAAGATGGAAGGGTACAGGCTGGTAACTGATAACACATAGGGATTAAAAAAAGCTCAAACTTCTGTTAATTAAATGGCTGACTTTGAGAAATGCCAGCCAAGTATTGTATGTAGAGAGGGAGGGAGGGTTTTGTGAATTCTGATATTGTCCTTTCCTTCTGGGTCATGTGGGCTGTGAGAATCCACTCACTTGGCTCCAGCAACACAAAAATAACAGCAAAGGGCTCAGAATTGTTTGGATGGGAAAGGACCTGAAAGATCCTCTCATTCCAACCCTCTTTCCAAGGGCAGGGACACCTTCCACCAAACCAGCTTGCTCCAAACCCTATCCAGCCTGGCCTTGAGCACTTCCAGGGATGTGGAATCCAATCTCCCAATGATTAAACCTCTGAGAAGCAGCCTGGAGTTTCATCTTTAGTCCCTAACATGGAAGGAAACAGGCTGGTAACTGGTAACACATAGGAATTTAAAAAAGCTTCTGTTAATTAAATGGCTGACTTTGAGAAATGCCAGCCAAGTATTGTATGTAGAGAGGGCTATAGATACCCAGGCTTAGAGGCAGATATACATTCTTAAAATAAAATTATTCTTTCCACGAAACAGCCAAATATCTGTAAATCTGTGGCCAGCCTTGCCAATAAATTACATTTTCCCCAGCAGTAGTGGGAGTCTCTGTTGCTGGCAGGATTCTGTCATTCAGGACACACCAGGATGTCTCCTTCTCTCACTGACAGCGTGAAAACAAGTTGGGATAAAATCCCCACGCAGCTGCTGGGCTTCCCCCAGGAGGAGACACAGCCCACACGTGGGGTGGGTGGGTGTTGGCAGTTGTAGGTCATGGCAAAAAGCTTTGTTTTGTGAGGGCCACCTTCCTACTGGGCGAGTGACAAGTGTGTCCCTCTGCAGCCCCAGCAAGTCTGGCAGACACCGCCGCTGCCACTGCCTGATGGCACCCAGGATTCCAGGACAAGAAAGAAGAGTTGAACCCGTAAAACTCAGAGCTGGGTGAGAATTTAGAGCAAGGTGAGCAGTTCACACCTAAATGTTTTTTTGGGTTTTTTTTCCCAGCTTGTTCTGGGGCAAGAACATTGCAGGGTCAGGATGTGGAGGAGTCACAATCTCTGGAAGTGTTCGAGAAAATCCTGGATGTGGCACCATGTGTTGGGTGACAGGGTGGGGGTCAGTCAAATGTTGGGCTCGAGGATCTTCAAAGTCTTTTCCAACCTGAAAGATCCTGTGATTCCCAGCATCAGCCTGAACCTTTCCCTTTTGTGCATTGGAAAAGGTTTTAATTCTGGAGAAATCCTAAAAGTTTCACTCATCTGATTCCTTCAGAGGGATGAAGCATTGCTCCTGTGAGGAAAAAATGAGAGAGTTGGGGTTATTTAGCATGGAAAATAGAAGGCTCCAGGAAAAATCTTATTAAAGCATTTCAATACTTAAAGGGAGTCTATAAGAAATATGAAAACAGAGTTTTTGTAGGGTGTGTAGGGACAGGGCAAGGGGTGATGGTTTTAAACTGAAAGAGGGGAGATTCAGACTGGCTCTAAGGAAGAAATATTTTGTGGTGGGAGTGGTTAAAGACCAGATGAGGTTATCCAGAGAAATTTCCATCCCAGGAAACATTCAAGGTCAGGTTGGATGGGGCTCTGAGCAACATGATCTAGTTGAAGATGTCCCTGATCATTGCAGGAGGTTGGACTAGAAGACCAAAAGTTCATTTAAAGTTCATTTCCAACCCAAACCGTTCCATGATTTTGTTGTAAGGGGATCTGAATGTGACCAGCTGGACTGGAGTTCTCTGAAATGAGACGAGGTGGATCCCAAACCAAGTTCCTCCACACAGTCCATCTTGAATTGCATTAGATTGCCATGAAAGCAGCCAAGTCAAGTCCTCCCTAGAGATAGAAAAGTGCCCCCACTCCCCATTTCTTTCACAGGACCAGACATTTCTGCTGTTAACATTTTTTGGTTGCTACAAACTGAGGTGGGTTAAACCCTGCCTGGCCTAGGAATTCCAGATGGATGTGACAAACCCCCACAGGTCCAAAGTGCTTAAAAATCCTGGAAAATCAGTTTATCAGAAACAAAGATGCAGGATCTGAAAGGACTTTACGATACTTTTAGAGTGCGCAATGTCCCATCATTCTGATGGGTTTGATAGCTGGGCTATAAAATTAAGGATGTGAAATTCTTGATGTGGTCCTTTGCCCATGAACATCTTCATTTCTCTTATCTACCACAATCCAGCCCAGACACTGTGTTGGAAACACAGCTCTAAAACAAAATAATAGATAATAAAATCCCTGAAAATGAGTTCATAACTGAATAAGAAACTTTCTGAATTTATAGATCATCATATAACTAATAAAAACAACAACAACAATAAAAACAATTATAATAATAAATTATATTATTAATAAAAATCAAGAAAATATATAAATATAAAATTAATAAATAATAAAATAATAATAATAATAATAAAATATTTTTGTTGATGGCACCTTGAATCACACTTCTGCTTTTGTTCCTAGATCTTTCCCATCTGTCTACCCAACCCAGGTCCTGACTTCTCCTAGTTGTTTTTTCTTCCCTTATGGAGCTCCCTGTCCCATCCCAAGGACCACCCAAGTATGGAGTTGGTGGGAATCCTCAGGCACAAGGAGATGTGGCATGCCTTCGCCCATCCACAATGGATAAATTCTTGTCAATGATTTGGGTGCCGAGCTCCAAATTTTTCTAGAAATAACAGAAAGACACCTTCACCCCACTATATCAGGGAGCCCAGCTCCATCCAGGCAGGTGCCAGCAAACCAGAAGAGGAGAGATTTAAATCAGATTTTGGGTGGAATTTCTGTACTCAGAGGGTGATGAAGCCCTGCACAGGTTGCCCAGTGAAGCTGTGATTTCCCTTTTCCTGGAAGCATCCAAGGCCAGTTTGGATGGGGCTTGGAGCAACCTGGTTGGAATGAGATGGTCTTGAAGGTGCCTTCCAACCCAAACCATTCCATGATTCTATTCTGTGATTCCATGATAAATAACTGCCTTCCTTCCCTATAAACTTGCCTGGAAAAGCCCAGACACATTTCATGACACCAAAATCATGGAGAAATGATATAGTCTCTGGAGAAGTCCTCTCTGTCCAGAGGGCACAGTACAAACCTACCAGAAAATAGCAATAGCCTTTATTTCTCTAAGGGGCACATTCCAGGGGTTTAAAAAGGAAGAATTCCAAGGATTTCAAAGCCAACTTGAAGGCTGTTTTTTGTAGGGCTGGTTTGGGAAAGGGGTGGTGGATTTGAGTCCATTCTGTTTAATTCAATCAACCACTAATTCGGATGACAGGATCATTATTAAAGCTGGAATTGGGGATAATTTGCATTTAGAAGCAACTCCAAATGCCCCTTTTTGTGGCTTCAGCTCATTTGACACACAGAGAGAAGGCCACATTCAATCAGAGTTCTTGTGTAGAAATCAGAGACCTTCTGGAATTTACTAAAAACAGAGCTTTGATTGAAGATTTTCATCTCTCATTACAATTTAACATGGTAAGAAATTTAACTAAGTCATATTTAAATGGTAATTAAGGGTGTTATGAGTTTTTAAATTGATGCTATAGTAGCTCTGAAATTCCCAACATTATGTGCCAGACACATTAATGTGAGGTCACAGCTCTGAGGAGCATTTGGTTAGCCCTGAGTCACTCTTGCCACTAGAAGTTTCCATTAAACATAAATTCTCATGTTAAAAACAGATGAAAAATGCCTGTTTTGTAAATTCAAAATTATTCCAGAGTTTGTCTTAGTTTCACAAATTAGTCGCTCTCAGACAGACAAAAAAAAACAGCAGGAAGCAGAAAATGTGTAGGAGATGCAGCCTCTCATTTAAAAAATATTTTGATTTTCTGATTGGAAATGACATTTATTCCATCAGAAGTACTTTTGAACATAAATCAAAATCTGGGCACTGAAGTGAAACATTCCCTTCTAGTGAAAGCATTATCAACTTTCCAGTCTACCAGAGGAAAACAATGTTTGATCAGACTTTATGCAAAATAGGCTACTGGGCTTTCTTTCTGCTGCAGACCACAAGGAAAATAATAAATCCATTTTCCACAAGGTCTCCTATTAAGGGGGGTCATTTCTGGGTTGGAAAATGTATTTATCAGAAATAAATATGCAGGCTCTGAAGGGACTTCATGATACTTGCATAAATGCCCTGATAAAGTTTCCCACTTCCAGAAAGTATTTGGAAGCCTATTTCTCTGTGGAACCTCAATATTCAGAGTGGTTAGAAATTCATTTCAGCGTTTCACACACTATCCTTTATAAATTGGTCAGCCAGTGTTAAAGCCGCAGAAAAATATCATAGCAAGTCAACAAGTTATGAAGACATAATTTTAAAATAACACTGGGTTGCCCCACTTTTCCAGCAAAGTTCCTAAATATGTGCATAATTTCCAAAGCTGTGCCCTGCCAAGACAAAATTCCCACTTGAGATTTATGGAGTGGACTTGGAGGTGCTGGAGGAACTGGGATTTTCTGCCTTCTAAAAGGGGATTTACAGGCGTGTGCACACCTCTATTTCTGCCTCCCTGCTATGTAGAGCACGAGCCATCCCTGCACCACACCAGGGAGAAAACACAGCCACGGCTCACAGGGAAAGTGGGGAATGTCAGAGTCTCAGCTGAGGAGATGAGAAAGGTGCTGTTTGCATATAAAAACTCATGTGAAAGTAGCTAAGAATAGGTACCCACTGCAGAAATGGAAAGCAGATTCCTGAGGGCTGTCCAGATTGGTCTTCATGAGTCTGAGAGCAGAGTTTGGGGAAAAAAATATTTTTTTTCTTTCCTTTCCCTAACTTGGGTAAAAGGATTTTGTAGCCAAAAAGGGAAACTTCTGCTCTGTGCTGCAGGTCAGGAAATCAAATTTGTGAACTACGAAACAATGGAAAAATAATCTTTTTGTACTCAGTGGTGCCTGGAACATTTAACTTCACCTTGCGGTTTTTATTTCATACTGATCTGGTCTCTTAGTTCAGCCTTAATAAATAACAAGTGAGATGTGACTCTATTTTCCAAAGCAATTCACATCTGAATGGAGACTTACTCTGAGGGCCTAAATTTATGAAGGTACTTGTCCCTTCTGTCTTGTTTACATGGCTTTCCTCATTCCTGGAAAAATCAGTCTAAGATTATTTTAAGAATTCTATTCAAAGAGGCTGAAATTCCTGGGAAATCTACATCACTGTTTGACTCATCTCAGCATTAGGAAATTTCTTCACAACTTCTGGAGAGAACTTTTGTGGCTTCTTGTGGTACCTTCCACAGTCACCGAATCATGGAATTGTTTGGACTGGAAGGAGCCTGAAGGATCATGGAATTCCAACTCCCTGCCATGGGCAGGGACACCTTCCGCTATCCCAGGTTGCTCCAAGCCCTGTCCAACCTGGTCTTGGACACTTCCAGGGATGGAGCAGCCACAGCTTCTCTTAGAAACCTGTGCCAGGGCCTCACCACCCTCACAGCCAAGAATTTTTTCCCAATATCCCATCTAACCCCACCTTCTGTCAATTTAAGGCCATTCCCTGTGTCCTGTCCCTGCATCCCTTGTCCCAAGTCCCTCTCCAGGTCTCCTGGAGCCCCTTCAGGCCCTGGAAGGGGCTCTGAGGTCTCCCTGGATCCTTCTCTTCTCCAAGCTGGACATTCCCAGCTCTCCCAGCCTGGCTTCAGAGCAGAGGGGCTCCAGCCCTTGGAGCATCTCAATGGCCTCCTCTGGACTCAATCCAGCAGCTCCACATCCTTCTTATGTCAGGATCCTCAGAGAGGGAGACTGTTCCAGATGGGGTCCCTCAACCTTCTGGTCACACATTATAGATCTGGAAATAAACCCATCTCTTCCATTTTTCCCATTCCGGGGTTCAGTAATTTTCATTCAGTGAAGAGAACCTTGGAACCATGAATGCCACAGTCGCTCTACATCCAAATTCAGGTTGCAAAACTTGTTCCAAACTTGAGCAAGGGTTCTCTTACACAGAAAAACTCTCTGGTGTTAAGGATTAGAGCATAAGAGTTTGGAGCACACTGAGCTTTGTGTTCCTGGGGGAGCCAAGATAAAAGTTCACCCCTTGGCCAAATCCTGAAGGGAGCTGAGAGATTTCATCAGATTTCATCTAAACCATTTAAAATCTTTAGATGAAATCTGATTTATGTCTCTGTGTGTATTTGCCAGCAAACTTAGGAGCAACTTTTGGTGAAGACTGGAAATTTGGGAAATTTGGAAAAATGGCCATGTAAGGAAAGGTATTACAACAGGGTTCAAGGTAGAATCAGAGAATCAAATAATCAGAGAATGGTTTGGGTTGGAAAGGACCTGAAAAATCATCCAGTTCCAACCCCTGCCATGGGCAGGGACATCTTCCACTATCCCAGGCTGCTCCAAGCCACATCCAATCCCTTGAACACTTCCAGGGATGGAGCCACAGATACTCCTGCAACCTGTAGGCGTCACTTTCCAGGAATTAGGAAAGCCACGTAAACAAGAGAGAAGAGACAAGCATCTTCATAAATTGAAGCTCTCAGATTTAGGCTCCATTCAATCTTTTCAAAGCTTGGAATAAATCCACAATTTCTTGTGTCCAAACAGTGGGATGGTCACCACAAGTTAAGCTGACCTTCCTAGGCCACAAACCTACCAGCAACAACATTCTGGACATTTATTCTGACCAATATTCTCAGTATAGTCAGAACAGAGACCATCCAGAGCTAAAAAAAAACCCAAAGAAAAGAAAAATACGAGCTGTCTAGCAGCAAAATCACTGCCAATGCACCATGCCCAATGCACAATTCAATTTTGAGGACTGCACTAAAACACCAAAAGCTGCTGCCTGCAATACTCAAAGAGCTGCTGTTTTAACTTTCCGCTTGCGTCAGTGTCTGGCACCTTTTAAGATGACAGCTTATTTGTAACTTATTCAACCTGATGCCTCCTGAGCAATGAAATGTGCCCCTGGGACGTTCTTTTTTTCTCTTTTCCTCTCCGTCTCACATTTTACATCCCTCATACATTTCAACAAGTTCATAATAACTTTGCTTTGCCTCACTACTCTGATTGCTCCCATCTCCGGGTTATTTACCAGGCAGAGGTGCTGCTGCAGAAAGGACAAACAGATTAAGGAATTCAGCACTTTGCTGTGCTGGTAAGAAAATTGCATCTCTCTCTGCACATGGGGATGAAACAGGGCTGGAAGTGGCACAGCAGTCAACCTTCACTCTTGCCTTGTGGATGGTGAGGACAAGGAAGCAGAAAATAACGCTTTTCTCCTGAATTTTCAGGGAACATTGCGGTGTTCAGGCTGCAGAGAACATATCACAGAAATAACAGTGTATTTTTATCTTTTAAATTTTATTGGGCATGATGGGGGAGCCACTGTTTGAGAACACTGCCTAAACACACATTTGGGCTGACAAAATGGAGCTATAAATTCTTTTATGTGGAAGGAGAAGGGCTGTAACTTTGGAGGCACCAAAATTCTCCCATCATTTGTGAACCCCAGATTTGTACTGAAAATCCATTGGCTGAGTGTTGCAATATTCCCAGTACACCTGGATTAGTGAATGTCATTATGGCAGTAAATATCCTATTAGATTTAACCTGTAAACATTTATAGAATCATGGGAGGGTTTGCATTGTTCAAGATCATCTCATTCCAACCTTCTGCCATGGGCAGGGACCTTTCCTGGACCAGGTTAATCCACTTAAAGGGCCACAGATGTTGCAATGAAATATTGGAGAATTTCAGCATCATGAAAGTTGATATTCCAACTCCTCAGAAAAATTTAAAGAGTTTTAGAAGCTGTTTTGGGATTTAATTCCTCTCAACACATTTTCAAAAACTGGAGACCTTCCAAAGGAATGAGGGCCTGTGGACATTTCATCAAGTCCTTGAGGGCTCCTTCCAACTCGGTATATTCTGTGATTCCATGTGGTAAATGCTAAGGCTGTAAAATCTGATCCTCAACAAGCAAAATCTCTGTTAGCTCAGAAGGTCTCCAAAATAGAAAATTCAAAGTTAAAAATATCTCTCCAGCGCCAGATGACTTTGTTCCTTGGAAAGTAGGGCTCGTCAAAGAAATCTGTTATCTGTTCAAGGAGATTTCGTGTCTGGGTGATAAAGAAAGTCATGATGATAAAACCTACTTTGGTTCCACTGGATTATAATCAGGTGCTTTCATGATTGAAGCTGCTGCCAAATAAAGGTACAAAAAGACACATCTTACATCAATTAAAACCCGTCTCAGTCCAGCAAATTCTAATTTTAATGGGGAGGGAAGGATTTGCAGTGATTTTTATCTTCGTTGCAATCACCTTAAAGAGAAGATTCTGAGCAAATATTGTTCAATATTTTTATCACAAGGGAAAATGGGTTGAAAGAGAGTAGGTTTAGACGGGATTTGGGGAAGAAATTCCTTACTCTGAGGTGGTGAGGCCCTGGCAAAGGTTTCCCAGAGAAGCTGTGGCTGCCCCATCCCTGGAAGCGTCCAAAGCCAGATTAAACAGGGCTTGGAGCAACCTGGGATAGTGGAAGCTGTCCCTGCCCATGGCAGGGGATTGGAACTCAATGATATAAGGACCCTTCCAACCCAAAAATCTCCATGATTCCATGATCCTGTACTAAGGTGCACAATCACATCAGTTCATTCAAGTGGATAAGGAACAGTTTTCTTTTGAAGTTTTTCAGCGCTTAACATAATATCTGAGATAGCAAGGAGGGAAAACTTCATAATTTTGAGTTATGCAAGAGGAAGTTGCATGAAGCAAAGTGTTGAAATTGAATTTAGTTGAATTTAGCCTTGAAATAAGACAGTATTTCCAAAAAGTGGAAATAATTACATTCACTTGGAGTTTAAAATGGACAGAGTGGACTGAGTATTCCCTGGAATCTCTGAGACAGAAATAGACAGCAGAGTTTGCTGAAAATCAGAATTTACAGTTTGTTGGTCCTTTTGAAAGACATCTTTTAAATGAGGGAAAAAGCAAAAATCATCCACATTTCCATGAAACTGGAAGCTCCACCTCCCAGAAGTTGCTCAGTAAATCTGGCACTCCTGTACACTTCATTACTAGCTGGCAATTAGCAAGCCCATTAAATGCTGGTTAATGAGAATGCTAATTGTACTGAGCAGCTGCAGGTGGCTCCCAGCACTCCCAGTTCTGGGGCAGATCCTCCCTCTCACTGCCCAAGTCTGGGGAATATCCATCTTCCCAAATCCCCAGCTCTGGAACAGCCCTATCAGAGCCATCTGCTCCAGAGCTGGAGAGGGCACAGCAGATAAAACACCCAGCTCTGGATAAATCCAGCAAAGGACCATCATGATGTGAGGAAAACTGTTCTTGGCTTTGAGAAACACAGCTCTGGACGTGATGAAAGGTCATGGAATGAGCTGGGCAGTGAGGCACCTCCATCCTGGGGTCAATTTGGGGCTCTCATGATAAGAAGGACATTGAGGGGCTGGAGAGTGTCCAGAGAAGGGAATGGAGCTGGCAAAGGGTCTGGAGCACCAGGAGCAGCTTGGAAAAGGGCTCAGCCTGGAGAAAAGGAGGCTCAGGGGAGACCTTCTGCATCTCTACAATTCCCTGAAAAGAGATTGTGGGGTGGTGAGGGTCAACCTCTTCTCCTGGGCAACGAGAGATGGGAAAAGGAGGAACAGCCTCAAGCTGCACTAGGTGAGGCTCAGGTTGGATATTTGGAAAAAATTCTCCACTGAAAGAGGGGCTAAACGCTGGAACGGGCTGCCCAGGGAAAGGTTGGAGTCACCATCCTGGAAAGTGTTCAAAAAACCAGGCTGACCTGGCATTTTGTGGTGTGGTTTAGTGGATGTGGTGGAAATTCAGCTGGAGGCTGGACTTAATGATGTTGGAGGTCTTTTCCAAAATCAGTGATTCTGTGAACCTGAAGAAAATTTTAAATAAAATCTTTCATTCAAAGGTCCTGCCATTTTCATGAGTTTTTGTGGCAAAAGGAGCACCATGGGAGCAGCAAGGTTGATTCTGGAATTATAATCCTGTGGAGTTCCTTTGAGAGGGCAACTCAGCCATGGAGGGGCTGGATTGCAAAGCCAGTCACACTTTCAGGGGTTTTCTTCCCAAAACTTTCACACCTGTGGCTTGCAGCAAAGAAAGATCATCCTGATTCTCCCTGTGTGACAAATTCCTGTCACTGTGGCAGCATTGGGAGCCCAAAGTAGAGATATAGAGATAAACCAGCTTTTGATGTCAATTCCAACAGAACCTTCCAGCATTGAAAGTTCAGCATCATTAATAATACAAAAACCTTTGAGTGCAGCACTCCACCCCCAGCCCTGCACTCTGCACAATTCAACTTACTTTACTTTTATTTCATCTAATTACAAAGCATTACTCACGAGAATGACGGATTTTATTGCTCACTATTATACAATTTCTGTGTTCTCCAGTCCTAACAAAAAGAAAGTACAGAAAAAGAAGTTATTTGAGAAAAAAAATAAGACACCGCTTAATAACAAATGACTTAATTTTTAGAAAGAATTTTGATGCCAAGATACAACTTTTGCTGAATTTGCCAGTTTGATTCAAACTTTTCCTGTGTTTGACATCTAATAAATGCCACATGAAGTAATTCTGTAGTGAGCTTCAAATTTGTCACTCTCGTGACTAATTCCTTTTAATTAGACTTAACAACATATAAGAAAAAAAAATGTCATCATTTAAAGTGAAGTCAGTGATGTATTGATTGGATAAGGACTTAACAGCATAAGTAGTTTGTTAGAAAATTATTCAAGTGAGCATATTTTTAATTTCAGACCATTTCTTTTCTCTCTCCTGAGTCCCATTGTAACAGCAATATCCTTCCTGATTTTCCCTACATCCCACGCTCAAGGTACACAATGCTTTATGGAATTCTGCTCATAAATACGGTCATTTCAAGCAAATGAATTAAAAAGATTAACTATTCTGATAAAATAAGGCATTTTGAAAACATCCAGAAGACAAACAGCCCCCTTATCTCAATTATTTTGGCCACACTTGATACATGGCTGTAACAGCAAAGGTAAAAACAATGGAAATTTATCCCCAAATATTTGAGGAAATAAAATGTGAGCAGGCAGATTGTTGGCATCACCTTTCAACCATAAATCCGTGACATCACTTGGGATCATCCTGTGCCACTTCACAAACTTTGAACAAGTTTGCAAGATTTCTTTTTGCTTGGGTGGAGATGTCTGAAAAACTCCTCTTTGGGAGTTGAGATGAATCTTTGTGCAGTTCTCTCCAATTCAGAATTCCACTCTTTTTTTGTGAGAGTTACCTTCAGCAAAATTGTGTCATCTTAACCCAAATCTTTTTAAATCATCATTGGAGTTTATTCTTTAGCATCACCGTGGTCATGGAATTATCTACAGTGACAAAGGGTTAATATTGTACTTTTATCCATGTTTGCTTTCTCTGGAATTTCCTCCTCTTGTTCTACTTTTTATACAGAATGGAATGAATTTTTTACTGAATTATCATTTAAGATGGCCCGAGGAAAACACCAGATCCTGAAAAATCTGTGCAGATTTAAACCATCCTTCAACTCCTACAGTGCACAGGTCCCTCCCAGGCAGAGCAGCCTTGAGGGATGGCTGCTGAGTCTCAGACTGTTCAAATAATTCCCAATATTTGTTTGCAAGCAGTTACTCCATCCTCAGCAGTTTGGATTTTCAGAGAACTCTTTTGGGAAGAGGGGAAGGAAATTAATCTAGATTGGGAATTCCATCTTAGATTTCTTCTCCTTCTTTATTCCAAAAGTGTTGCAAAACAATTAACTTAGTCCTATTCATTAGTCTTATGTTAATGAACATGATTTTTAATCATCTGTGTGACCTCCTGAATTACTCAGGAAAGCAGTGCTCTTACCCTTATGTCCATTGACAAGGGTTGATTTAGTCTAATTAAATAGTTGATTGATAGTAATTAAACAGTTGATTGGTAGAAAGAATTAATAGATCTATGATAATTCATGAAGAATCCAGGAGAGCAGGGATAGACCTGACACCTGGGGCAGGACAGAAGTTGGAGATTGGAGTTCCTTTTGGGCTGAAACCTGGAATTTCTCAGTGGCACTTCCATGACATGGCAGCTCAAAATGCACAAATAATGAGGAATTATTAAACCTGTATGATTTATTATGAAACAAATATCAGGAAAGCTTAGGAATATCAGAAATACTGAGACCACCAAAGCAGAGGGATGTGCTGAGTACCAGTTCCTGACCAGGGAAAGGAAGACCAGCTAACTTCAGCTGATTATTTTCTTCTGTTTTCCTGTGTTTTTCAGGAGCTGCGGGGAAGTATTATTTAGTCTGTAAGATTTTCCCATATCAACTACCCATTTTATTGCATCCAACCCATTGTTTTTTTCCTTTTCTTTTGTCATACAGTGGCGGTATCCTACGGAAACCCTTGGTAAAGATGCTGTAGGAAGATAAAAATATTGACTGTTTGTTTAGGCTTTGGAATAATCTTAAGAATTTGTGTATTTAATTCTGAAGCATCCTGTTCCCATCTTGTCCCCCATGGGACAAAATCTGACTGTGACACTCAGGACTTTTAAAAGACTTCAGTGGCTTCTGCAGAAACTTCTTTGGAGCAATTTTGGCAGAGAGCTGCCGATGTATTTTGGGCCTCCCATAGAGAGTTCTCCAAGAGAAATACAAGGTTAGGTGAATTGGTTAATCCATAAATTGGTAAATCCATAAAGAAATCCATCAGAGGATTTCTTGCCATTTCACACAGAATTTCTAGTGATAATTACCATCTTCATGGTTCTTTCATTGACAAAGGTGAAGAAAGAAAAAAGTGAGGATTTTTTCACCAAAAAAATCCCAAACCAAAATACAAAACTCATTGATTTATTTCTAACTTGACTTGCAGAGTTAACTCATCTGTTGCCTCCAAAAAATAGCAGAATTTTACTCATGTGGTTGAGTAAAGACAACATAATATTCCAAAGCAAATTGGGAGGTTGGCTCAAGTCAAGCCCTGCTCAGGCCCAGTGCCAGCAGACCACTCCAACTCATTGGAGCTGTAAAAATGTGCCTGATCAATGGATTGGGATTGTATGGTGAACCCTGAATTAATAAATATTGATTCTGACTACACAAACTTCTTCTGGCAAGAAATTGAGTTTGGCTGGTTTAAAGCTTCAGCTGCTGTCTGAGACACTGGACAAATCTTTTTCACATTAATCCATCCTTTTCTCTCTCTTCTCTTTGCTTCCCAAGGATATGAACACTGATTAGATCTGGGAGTTTCTTGCACTGAAGGGCAAAAGGTGATGGCTCTGCTGATGTTGCTTTCAAGAAGCCTTGCTTGCACATATTAATATGCAAAAAAAGTCTGCATATTAATGCACACCTTTGAATTGCAAAGCATCTTTGGGTTCCCTAAAAGTGGCTGAATTGACTGGTTTTTATTCCTGTGCAGTTCCTCTGCCCAGGAAGGATCAGGAACCTTTTGTCTGTCAGACAAAGGATGGTAAAAGTGTGTTCTGGAGATATCCTAAAGCCAGCACAAGTAAAGGTGTAGCACTCTACTGAAGTAAAAAATCTTCTGGATTTAGATCCAAACAGCCAACAAGTCTTCTTTTAACTTTTACACAACCATTTGTTCCCTCAGTACAGAAGAATTTCCAGGTATAATCTCATACTCAGCCTCTACAGCCCCAGGAAAAGTACAGTGGGTCCCACTCCTGAACAACAGGCCTTGATCCCTCCTTTGTTCCCTCCAAGAGCCCTTTTATGAACAAATCCACTCCTGGGAATTCTCAAATATGAACAGAAGCACCATGGGAAAGGTAGGGAGAGGTTGTTCCTTAGCACAAATGTCAACGTAACCATCTGAAAGTTCCTTCTCCTGGAGAATCCATGTGAGGCTCCTTTGGTGAGCTCCAGGAGGATTTAAAGCTCATTGTGAACACATCAGGGATGAGAGAATGTGAGGTGAGCCAGAGACAGGAAAATATCTTCCTCTAAAGCAGCTGGAACTTGTGCTGAGGGGTGACAAAGCCCCATCAGCAAGGAGACTCTGTCCCCACAATGGTCTGTGACAGATTTCTGTGGAGACTCTGGCATTAAATCCATTCTATGTCTCAACCTCCTCTTTTTCCTAGGAGGAAAATAGCTGAGAGATATCCAACACCATCAAATGATGGTTCTTATTATCAGCATCCCATATTTGTTTCAAGTAGCAGCAAAGTTTTCCTGGACATCAATTTACTACTCATCTGTTCTGACAGTAAGACAAAACCTTGGCAAAAAACCCCCAAACAACAAAACCTCAGGAATTAATGAATTTATTGCATCCAGCCATCCATGTCCTCTTTTTCTCTGTGGTGAATGGATCCAGATTTCTGATCCGAAGGTTAAAAGACTGGAAATAGTTCTTAAATAATGAACTGCCTCATAAAGACAGTGTTCTGCTGAAGGCCAGTGGTCAGAGCACGAATATCCAGTCTGAGGAACCTGGTCTAGTGGTGGGATCCTTGCCCATGGTGGAGGTGTTGGAATTGGATCATCTTTAAGGTCCCTTTCAGCAAAGCCTTTCCATGATTCTGTGATCTGTGTGCCTTCGAATTGTGTCCTCTTTGTTTCCATAGAATCAGAGGATGGTTTGTGTTGGATGGGACTTTAAAGCTCATCTAGTTTCACCCCTCTGCCATGGGCAGAGACATCTCCCACTATCCCAGGCTGATCCAAGCCCCATCCAGCCTGGCCTGGAGCATTTCCAGGGATGGGGCAGCCACAGCTTCTCTGGGCAACCAGTGCTAGGGCCTCACCACCCTCACAGTAAAGAATTTCTGTCTAATGTCCAACCTAACCCTACTCTCTTTCATTTCAAGTCGCTCCAGGCCTTTGTAAAACATTTCTCTCCTCTTTCTTGCAGGCTCCCTTCAGGCACTGCAAGGCCACAATCAGGTCATCCCAGAACCTTTTCCAGGCAGAATGATCCCAATTCTCTCAACCTTTCCTCATGGCAGAGCTGCTCCATCTTCTGATCATCCTGGTGGCTCCTCTGGGCTCGCTCCAGCAGCTCCAGGTCCTTCGGTGTTGGGGGCCCTTCCTTGCTGCCCTTTCCAGCATCCCCTGAAGGTCAGTGTTCCCTCACACCCCCAAAGAAGAGTTGACAGGAAGAGATTCTCGTCACTGGAGCCTTCTGAGAGTTCAGACTCATCCCCAATTTGTTGAATTCCTATGAAAAAAGCCAAGAGGAATTAAGGTGTGCAAGTAGAGATTTGGAATATTTAATGAGTTTACATTAAATTCACATCTTTAGTTTAGGATGAGGAAAAAAGAGAAATTTTCTTCATCACCAGCTCCAGTTCAGCTGCATCCTCAGCCAGGTCCTGCTTTGTGAGCAGATGAAACTCACAAATATGGATATTGAACCCAGCTCAGGTCATTTTCTACCACTTTTCCTTATCCTGAGGACAGTGTGACAAAACTTTCCTGAGGACAACATCACTCCTTTTACAAACAGGGAACAACCTCATCCTCTGGACAACAGGCTCAAGGTTTTTGACTCATCTGTGTTTTACTAGAAGGTTTTGTTTTGTTGTTTTGTTACTGTGGGCAACCAGCTGCCTCCCAGGGTGCTCTGAGGAAAAATGCCATGACAGGAACTTTCATTCCTTGTTGTTTACCACTGTTCTGAGGTGTTCTGAAGATGCCTGGCAAAGCTCTGGCACTGGATTGGGATGAAGAAAAACAGCACTGAAGGGAAAAAGAACCCTTCAGCAATGACAGCCTTGAGAAAGGGTCCCTCTGCCTGAAGATTTGCATGGATCACATCAGGCTGTGTGTTTTGTCAGTAATAGAGCAACAAATGCACAAATCCTTTTGAAAACAAGTAAGTTTGACTTAAAATGCTGGGCTGGGATCATTGGGGACTGAGTTTCTCCTCACTTGAGATGAACAGCAAAACTTCCCATCCAGAATTAATTCCTCATCTATTCCCCGCTCCCTTTTTTTTGCTGGCTCAGTCATTCCTCAGTGGAAGAGCATGCTGAGATTTTTGTGTCCCATTGATGCTCTGATTTCTGTGAGGCACAAGGGAAAGACACGGTTGTAAATAATAACAGTGGTGATTTGTTCCCCTAACTCACAGACCAATGGCCATTCCACAGTAAAAGTGGGATTTTGTCCACAACTGTGACATCTCCTTATCGACCATCTCCTCTTTTCACTCTCATGGAATGGGATTTTTCACACTTGTAGGATCTATTTCATAAAATGCCAGAATGGTTTGGGTTGGAAGGGAAATGGAAGATCATTGAGTTCTACCCCTTCCCATGGGTAGGGACAATTTTCCACTATGCCAGGTTGCGCCAAGCCCTGTCAAACCTGGCCTTGGACATTTCCAGGGATGGGGCAGCCACAGCTTCTCTGGGCATCCTGTGCCAGGGCCTCTTCACCCTCACAGGGAAGAATCTCTTCCCATTATCCAATATAAATGTTCAAATTGTCTGGACATCCAAGGGTTTCCTTAGTCACAGGGTGACATTTCTGCTTTCTCCCAACCGAGGTTGCAGTTGTACTTGAATTTCTTGTTCTCAGCTGTAGCTATGTTGTTATGTTTATTCATGTCAATTCTGATTTTTTTTCTATGTTTTCCTACTTTGTATCTCCCAATCCTTGGTTTCTTAAGCAATAAAACTGGAAAATATCTCATGAGAGAGTGAATTTATTGATGGCAGGCACTAAATCCACGTGAGAAGGAAATGCCACAACCTGAATAACAGCCAAAAAAAAAATGAACCAAACACAGAATCACATCCAAAAATCTGGAAATTAATTATTTAAAAGGATACATCCAACAAAATCTTCAAACAAACAACCCCTACCATCCAACAAACAAGAGCAATTATCCAAACTGCAACTCATTTACAGAGAGAAGAGAAAATATTCGGAAGTTTCATTCCTGGCATTTGGAGGCTGGGCAGGATGTAGCCCCAGCCAACAGAAATATGAGATTTTATGTGGAAAAAGACAGCGGGAGATGAGGATGCAGCTCCTCTGATGGATTTCCTGATTGCCCAGAACCCATCAGAATGTAAAGATTGGTATTTTTATTGTTTTAATGGTTCTCATTTATGGAGTTGATGGGATATCTCACATCCAGCCCAGGTTTCTTTGGATTTATTCTGTTTTTTCTTTTAACTTTAGCTTATCTCTAATCCACACCATCAATACCAATATATACAAGACCTATTTCTACAACCTGGTCAATGACAAAAAAATGCCCAATAATGAACTTTAGTCAGCATTAAGGAAACTCAATGATTCTCCAGTGAAATTCCTGAAATCTCAAGGTCAGTAACTGAAGGCTAAATGACACCTTAAGAGATGCTTTTCCAACCTGATTTCCTCAGAAAATTTAACTTTTTTGCACATGTGAGCAAAGATAGGAATTTCCATTTGCTCAGTTGTCACCTGCATATATCATGGAGGCAAAATTTCCAAATTATATTGATTTCCCCCACTGTAAAGGTTGTTTTCAAGTGAGTACCACCCTTATTAGAGATTAGTGAGCATCACAATTCTTTGTGTCTCTTCAAAACTGAGCTAGAAATCACTGCAGTGGTGCTTACTGTAATAAAATTAAAAAACAGTTGGAACACTACCAGGAAAATGAAAAATTATTAATATTGTCCATTTATTTATATGTATTTAATCAAAGATCATCAGTATGTCCAAGCATTTACAAATGAGGAAAAGAAGTCAGAAAATGCATATGGGAAAAGGAAGGTTTTTATCCCTATTTTAATGATAGGCAGCAAGGATGCAGAACTGTTCTGGGATTTTTTCCCAGGTTATGCACTGACAGTCAATGGAGGAAGCAGGAACTCTCCTGAAATTTCCTAACAACCAATATAAAGCAGGAGATTTTTTTTTTTTTTCACTTCTGGATTTCATTTTCCATTGCAAATGGATTTATGTGAATGAATTACAGCTCCAGCCAACAAGTTCCCATAAAGCACCAAAATGTGGTTAGATATTTGGAAGAAATAGGTACCTTTAGCAGCTTCTGAAACAGCAGAGAGAAGGAAAAAAAACCCCAAACCCTTTCCCTTCCCCTCGTTTCCATTTCTGTGGAGGTCTGAGCTGAAGACTCCAGGAACTTCATGCTAAGAAAAAAAGATCTTGGGGGTCTTTCCTAACCTAATAGACTCCATGAATCTGTGATTCTCTACCCCAGCAGATCCCTTGGCTCAGCTGCCCAGTTTATCCCTGTTAATCCCAGTTTATCCTTTTTCTTACAGTTGATAATTTGCAGCATGGATAGTCAGTGTCTCTAGCAAATATTCCACCCAAAAGGCTCTGTCAGGTAAACTCTTATAAAATTAAAAATGTCAGTTATGTATTTTTCAGCATCAGCATTGCAGTGGCAATGCTGGAGCAGGTCTGGAAGATGGGAGTTTCGTCAGAGGGGAAGAAAGAAAAATCAAAATTATGTTGCTTTGCTTTCCGACCTTTAGAACTGGAGCAGAGAACTGAAGGTGGAGACCTCAAGAATCAGGAGGGGAAAGGCAGCGCCTCCAGATTGTGTTTGAGATCACCTCCAAACTCTTGTGAGGGATTCCTTGTGTGTCAGGTGACTCAAACCAGCTTTAAAAATATGTGTAATCCTAAAATGGTTGGAAGAAACCTTAAAGATCACCCAGTTCCAAACCCCTGCGATGGGCACCTTCCACTCTCCCAGATTGCTCCAAGCCCTGTCCAACCTGGCCTTGGACACTTCCAGGGATGGGGCAGCCACAGCTTCTCTGGGCAACCTGTGCCAGAGCCTCAGGATCCTTTCAGGAAGGAATTTATTCCCAATATCCAATCTAAACCTTCTCTCAGTGGAAAACCATTCCCCCTTTTCCTGTCACTCTCGGACCCTTGGGGTGATTTCAGAGTCTCACAGCTGTTTCCCAGGCACTCAACGATTCGAATCATGGGGACGTGTTACAAAAAATGTAGAACACAAAACGAAATTATTATGATGTATTTAATGCTAAAATCTCTCCACAGCTTAATTAACTTCCCTGCTAAATGCCTCTCCCTCTGGATAATATTGAAATTCCCAGAATCATGGAGTCATTGAGGTTGGAGAAGACCTCCAAGATCATCGAGTCCAAGCTGTGCCTGATCCCCACCATGTCACCAGCACTGAATGTTCAGTCATTCCTTGGAAACTCCAGGGATGAGGACTCCACCACCTCCCTGAGCATCCCATTCCAGTGCCTGACCACCCTTTCCATGCAGAAATTCCTCCTAATGAAGAAATTCCTCCTAATGAAGAAATTCCTCCTGATTTCCAGCAGCTGCAATGCTTTCAGTTACTGTCAGATGGGGCTTGGGTGTGTAACATGAATTTTATTTCTCTCGTCACTTCATCTTCATTTCTATCTCAGCAATGAAATGAAAAGAATAAATAATGAAAACATTGAAAATGAAGTTTTTAGACTCTTCTTTGGCCCCTTTGATAACCTTTGCTTAACTCCAGGTTCAAGTATTTGGTATCACACAGCTTTGAGGTGACATAACCCTGCTGACAGACTTGTTTTTTCTCAGCATCTTCTGAGTGAAATATCTATTTTTTTGTCTAACACATGTCTGGTTTTGGCTGTTTTTCTCCCTTGCAATTTCCTGTAGGGAAAAAAAAATAGAAAAGGTAATTTTTTTATACCTTTTTATCTTCTTCCAGATTTATAACAACTCTTATTTTGTCAGCAAAGTATGAGAAGCAACCACATTCTGCAGATGGTGTAAATTGAGGAATGCCTCATAATTCCCCCTTCAATGTGTAAAACCTTCTTCAGAGCAGACTGTTCCACTCCCACTCCTGGATTTCAGGAGAGTTTAGTCTTTAGTATTACACTTGCTAATGGAAAACCACAGAATGAATTTTTTTCAGCATTAAAAAAAAAAAAAGCAAATTCCATTAAAATGTAAACATTCAGATAAATCACACCAGTTTCAGTGGCATTTTCAATGTTGTTATGAAAAACATTCCAACCAGCAACTTAATGAAGAGTTTTGCAGCTTGTTTTGACTTTTAAAGAGATGAACATTTTCACTTCTCTTTGAGAGGTTGGATGTCTCACTTTTTAACTTCACACTTCCCATCTTCTTACTGTGGAAACATGAGAAAAAAGAAGTGGAATGAAAGTGATTTTCATGACGTTTTGCCAATGCTACCTCTTTCGGTTCCATTCATTTTTCAAGGGAAATAACAAGGGCTAATTTAAAAATTAAGACAAAATTAATGGTCTAACTTCGAACTAAATCCCTCTGAAAAAGCTAAACTACCAGGCACTTCAAAGAAAACCTTTCTCTGTTTGCTTTTTCTCTATGAAATCCAAACGAAACTAAACTTAAACTATTCATTATCACCTGACGTGGTTTTACTGCCTCATATTCCATTTGTTCTTTCTTCCTTTTCCTGTGTTCCTCCTTAATAAATTATACAGCCAAGAAATAATTTCAATATCATTTGTCAGGAGGAAGATTTGTTAAAAAAGTCCTAGTTTCAGTGAGACCTGTGGCTTGAAAGGAGAACAAAAAGAGGTGTGAGCTGGGTCATTCCTTCACCCTGATTTGCCATCAGAGGATCCACATTGATCCTGAGCTCCAGGGATACTTTTTTTCCAGGAAACCAACAGAGGGTTTGTCTGGTGCTGTCCAGGAAAAGAAATGAGACTTTGATGATCCTCATGGGTCCCTCCTAGCTCAGACTATTCCATAATTTGGAGATTTTGTGTTTCTATAGTTTAGGAGTGTGATTGTGATGAACGTGATTCCAGCTGGGAAATATCACTGGAGGTTCCTTGTTCGACATCTGGAGAGCAAGGCAATGGGATCGTTGGAGTTTGGGATGTGATCTCTGCTCTGCACCTGCACAAGGTGAGACAAATGACATTTCTGGAGGCTCTTAATTTCCACAGAATAGTTTGGATTGAAAGGAACCTTAAAGATTATCCAGTTCCAACCCCTCTGCCATGGGCAGTGACAATTCCTACTATCGCAGGTTGCTCCAAGCCCCATCCAATCTGGCCTTGAACACTTCCAGGGCTGGGGCAGCCACAGCTTCTCTGGGAAATCTGTGCTTGCGTCCAGTTTGCTGTCACAGGGAAGGATTTATCCCTAATATCCCACCTATCCCTGCCCTCTGGCAGTAGGAGGCCATTCCCTGTGTCCTGGCATTCCAGATCTTTGTCCAAGCCCCTCTCCAGCTCCCTTGGGGCCCCTTTAGGCATTGGAAATATGGGGATTTTTAAAGGAATTTTGAATGAGTTAGACACAGGACCTCTGAATTGGTTTGGATGATGAAATTTATTTTTCTTTTCTTCTACATAAGCAGGAAGGGTGAGCTTGGCTCACATATTTACTGCATGGTTCAGAAGGTCACAAGACCCTTAGTTACAAGACTTCTTAAGGATTTACTGACTAATAAAACACTGCCAACAAGGATATTTATGTTTTTGACCTAATCCTTAAATATTGCATCTTATGGACTGATGCTACAGTGTAAGCTTTGTTAGCTAATCGTGTTATGATAAACTAATCTACAGTACTGCATTCTAAACTTCTTGTTACCTTTATAACTATTATTTTTTCTATATCTTAAACTCTAAAACTCTAAACTTTCTTCCACTTAACATGTCTCTTCTTTAAACTATAAATCCACATTTTGGCTTCCAGCACCTCTGTTTGGAAGCCTTTTCCAAGGTCTCAAATCAAATCCTGTGTTTAATTCTAAGCCTTGGTTTACAGGCCCAAAGTTCTGAGAATTCTCTGCATTTCGGATGCCAACAGGAAGGAGCTCTGAGTTCTCCCTGGAGCCTTCTGTTCTCCAGGCTGAACAAACAAACTCTCTCTAATCATTAAAATAAAGGAAATCAGTGTGGAGAGATGAGATCTGAAAGCAGGTGACGGAAACACAGCTCTGAGCTCGTTTTCCAGCTTTCCTTTTGAGGAAATTGCAGGAAGTTTCTTCCATCAGGGATTACCGGAGGTTTGTACTTCCAAAGCTTGTGCTTTCCAGCAAAACATCCAAACAAAACCACCTCTCCCTGACAGCACACTCCTGTAATTACACCTTTCAGCAATTCCTCTTGTTGTTTCATCCCTTCCCTGGAGGCAAAGAGAAGAAAATCACCCTCCGTTCTCCCAGCCCTTCCTGCTCTCTGACTCACCAGCAAGGAGAAGGTTTGGAATCAGGGTTTGGAAACAGGGTTTGGAATCAGGGTCCATCCCCCCAGGAATGGATCTGGCGCAGATGCAGGATGCCTTCGGAAGTGAGGTGGGAGTGGGAGGTGTGTGATTGTTAATACACAATTAGGGGGAATTATAGGTACCCCACTCTGCCCGGAGCTGACGGGAGCAGAGGAGCAGGAAGCGGTTCGGAGGGATGATGTAACAGGAGCTGCTGTCGCTACCTGTGCACCTCAACAGGTAATTAATCCGGTAATTAACGATCGTCAGACGAATGATTCAGAAAGGGGAAATTAAGAGGATGATCTGCCTTCACAGTGGGAGCTACGTCAGCTCCCAGCAGTTCACCTGCTCTGAGAGAGGTCCAAAAATGGGTGTAGGTGAGAAGGGAAGATTCTGGCAGCTCCTCCAGCCCTGCTAATTGCTGTATAGAAGCCTGGAGCCATTAATTAGGAATTAGGTAATTTTGGGTATAATTCTCCTCTTGGAGAGGAACAAGGATTACATTAAGCCGTGTTAGGGCACCTCAGGAGGTGAAACCCTGGCACAAGGTTGCCCAGAGAAGCTGCCCCATCCCTGGAAGTGTCCAAGACCTGGTTGGGCACGGCTTGGAGCAACCTGGGATATTTATAATTTTAATATTTTAGTATTTCAGTATTTTAGTATTTTAGTATTTATTTTATTATTTTTATTATTTATTCCCCATCCCTGGAAGTGTCCAAGGCCAGGTTGAACAGAGCTTGGAACAACCTGGGATATTTATTATTTATTATTTATCATTTATTCTTTATTCTTTATAATTTACTATTTTTATTATTTATTTATTTATTTATTTATTTATTTATTTATTATTTATTTATTATTATTATTTACTATTTACTATTTATTCCCCATCTCTGGAAGTGTCCAAGGCCAGGTTAAACAGAGCTTGGAACAACCTGGGATAGTGGAAGGTGTACCTGCCCATGGCAGCAGGGTGGAACTGGATGATTTTTAGGTCCCTTCCAACCCAAACTGTTCTGGGATTCTGTGATTATTACATTACATGAGTTTTCCAGAGGGATTTTTCTCAAATTCTTCTTCCTGGATATTGGAGATAGGACAGAGCAATGCAATTGAAAACTGAAACAAAAATCAGCATGGAAAAAAAAATCCCCTCCATTACCTCTGCTCCCTCCCAATGAGGCAAAAAAAAGGTAAAACAGCACCTGAGATAGAGCTAAATTCTTTCTTTTGACTCAGAATGCTTCTTCAAGTTAGTCCATCTACAAAAAAAATCAACCATTTATTTTATACTGAAGTCAATTTTTCAAAATTAAAAACTGCTATTTTTAAATTAAGGAGGAAAAGGTCTAACTTAGAAAAATGTCAAAACAAAGGGATTTGGCATTTCCAAAGTGAAACTTTTCATTTAGAAAATATATAGGGAAAACACCCTGACATTTAAACATATTCCCATATTAATGGTTTGCAATTTTGGGTGAAAATGCCTCTAAATTCAGCCTAAATCGGTAAAGATTTTCATGCCTGTAAGAATTTATTTTTATTTGGAACTGTTGGGTGCTGAAATGAAAAATAGAAATACCCATGCTTGCTCTAAATGAATTTATAATCAGTTTTATGATTGCTTACCAAAGATTTGATGCACTGATAATTCAGTTTAAGAACAGAGGCTCCTGCTGCATTTGGCTGGCTGCTGAGCAGCCCAGAAGATACTGAAAAACTACAGAATCATGGAATATTCTAAGTTAGAAGGGCTCACAAGGATCAGTCCAACTCCTGGCCCTGCCCAGGATATCCCAACAATCCCACCCTGTGTCTGAGAGCATTGTCCAAATTATCCTGGAGCTCTGGTTTGGGACTGTGACCATTCCCTGGGATCCTGTTCCGGAGCTCCACCACCCTCTGGATGAAAAACCTTTTCCTAATATCCAACCCAAACTTCCTCTTAAATAACTTCTTGCCTTTGTACCAAAAATATCTGTATCAATCCCACTTTCTCAACTGTTAATTCCTGATATCCACAAATTAAACAAATCAGTTCAATGCCAAAGCATCCCCTGGACTGGGATCTTGAAGGAACTCACAGATAAAATTTTGGCTGAGATATAAAACCTTGCATTACCAATGGCCACAGCTCAGAGACTGAAACAACTGATTTAATTTCCATCAACAAAATACAGGATAATTAGCATTACACTCTTTATGTCTTGAAAATTCCTGCCTGGTTCCCTGGAAAATCAGTATTCTGTAGGAAAGAAAGAGTTTATGGCAAATATGGATTGTTGGGGAAGAGCCAGTGTGGCTCTGTAAAGGCAGATGAGCAGCAGTTCAGGGAGAGAAAGAGTCTGGTGGAAATCCAGTTTGGGCTTTCAAAAAGCCAAAATCCCTTCCAAAAATTCCTTCAAAAAGGAACATTTAAAAATATTACATGCTACAGGATTGGGGAAGATGTTCCAATCCTTTGAGAGAGAGTTTAAAAGGAAAAGCAGGACAGAATTGTTGCTTCTCAGGATACACAAGAGTGGTATGAAATTCCAAGTGGAGCTCCAGAGGAACCTCACAGGGGTTTGAATTAAATGAATAGGAAAATGTCTGTTGAGGCCAGGTTGGATGGATTCCCAAATAACCTGGTCCAAATAACTGCAAATACATATTTTTTGTGTCCATGGAAATGCAGTCTAAATGGTGCCTGCACTCTGCTGTGCTCCAAAGTTTTCCTGTGAAAACTCAGGAAAGACATCCTGGGGTTATCACTGGGAGAGCACCCTGAAATCCCTGGCTTCGTGTGCCACAACAGCCAAAAATTCTGGCAAAAAAGCTGGGAATCACCAGGGAGTTTTTTGGAAACCAGACAGAGGGAGAGATTTTGCTGTTACGCCGAATTTTTAGATCCTCTCACATTAAGTTGTCTGTGCAGTTTTGTTCTCTGTCTCTCAAAACAGACCCAGCTGAGAAAAGAGAAAGTCCAGATAAAGTAAAATAATCAGGAATATGGAGTATCTGCTTTTAGAGGAGAGATTGACAAGGCTGCAGAGACTCTTCAGTCCAGAAAAAGGAAATCTGGGGAAGTGGAGGACGAGGCTGAGGACTAAAAAATCATGAAGAGGGTGGGATAACCAAATGAGGACTGGTTTTCAACAAAATCAAGAACAGAAAAAAGGCCAGATTTCTTCCTAATTCAACAGACAGAACATGGGATTCTCTGCTGTCCATGGCACTGGAGTCAGACAACAAAATGTAAGGGCAAAAGATACTCAAAACAGCCATAAAGTGGAATTGGCAGAACTGTTCCCTCTAATAGAATAGCTGAGGATGCAAGGGAAAAAACTGCAGAAAGGGGATGAGGTTTTTCACTCCCCTAATTCCAAATTTCCATGCTGGACAGGGAATCCTGTGACAGAAGAACAGAATTCTGATCCAAAAATTAATTTCTTACATTCTTATCCAGGTACTGGGTAACAGCATGACACATAGGTTGTTTATTAATTTGTTAAAAAGCACTTATTGCTGAGGTTTGATGTCATTATTTCCCTTTTATCCATTTGAATATAGCTTATTTTTAAAACCTGATTTCATCTGAGCACTGGACTGACCCAATTACAACAATGGGAGGGTTGTGAACACATGAGTAACAAGGGTATTCAATTATTCTCCCTGGTTATGAGAACTTGAATTAATTCAGGAACCACTGGTGAAATATGTATCAAACAATCTATTAATCATTATTACTGTTGGGTAAAATTTGAATAAACACCAGGATAAATGACCCAGATTTCAGTGTCTCTACATGGATTTTATACTTTGGGTGCTTAAATGTGGGAAACAATGCATTAATTAACTCATTGGAGTCCAGACCATGGGAATACCTTCCTTAGGCTGCACAGTCTGTCTTTCAATTAGAACCCAGCTCAGATCTTAGGTCGGGACCTATGACTATTTATATTATTTTTGTGACCACCAGCTCATTTTCATAAGTTTAGTGAGTTCAGCTCAAGCCTTCTCAGTTCAAACTGAGAGAGAATCAAAATAAATCTGGTCAGAATTCCCTCTGAATAAGGAGATCTCCATTTGCTTGTTTAATGTGTTTCTAAACTTCCAAGTCATGCTTCCATGCGAGTTCAGTGCCTGATGGTGTTTCCTAAACAAGTTCTTGCACAGAATTATATCTGAAGTCCATAAAGCACTGAAAAAAATGAAAACACAGTGGTTGAGTAGAGTAGAAAATGAATTTTTAAGATTTTATTGAGCCTGGGAAGTGCGTGGAGTCTGGATGTGGGTTTGGATGGAGCACAATCAACTTTGCAGCCCCCTAACCCTGCAAACCTTGCACAGCCCAGATGGGGCCTCACATCCAGATGCAGCTTTTCCAAGGCTATAAATTGGCATCATTGAGGTCTGAATTCCATAAAGCACTGAAAAAAAAATAAAACACAGTGGTTGAGTAGAGTAGAATTTTTTTTTTTTTTTTAATTGTGCCTGGGAATCTGGGCGTGGTTTTGGATGGAGGACAATCAACTGTGCATGTTCCTAACCCTGCACAACTTGCACAGCCCAGATGAAGCCTCACATCCTGATGCAGCTTTTCCAAGGCTATAAATTGGCATAATTGAGGTCACTTCTTCACTCCCACCAGGAATTCAGCCTCCCACTGCTGCCCTGCACTCAGTGCTCCCTGAAGAGATTGAAAACATGATCAAAAAATCATCTCCAAAAAATCCCAGGGATCAGCAAAGCCAGCACTTGCTTGGACAAGTGAGGATTGAAAGAAAAGGACTGAAACTTGTTTGACTGAAAGGTCAAACAAAAAACTCACTGGAAAACAGATGGCAATTCCTCAAAGAAGGCATTTTGTGGTTCATTTCCTTCTGCAAAAGCAGCGCTCAGAGTTTGCAGTGCACATCCTGGCTCCCCACCAAGATTTTTTCCCGCAGAATTTTGCTCTTCTCACATTAAAATCATCTCCAGGGGTTCTGTTTCAACATCAGCATCACCAGATAATTCCACAGGGCAGTCCAGCTCACTTGCAGTTGTGCACACCAGGACATCCTGAGGGTATATCCATAATTTCCCTACCTAAGGAAAGCAGGGCATGGTTTATAAAGAAAGGGATCTGTTCCCCTTGTGTTCTTTCACAAAGTGTCAGGATGTGGTCAAAGTGCCCAGTTTGGGCTAGGATTGCAATAGAGACTTAGAAAAAAACAATCCACAGGTTAAAAAACCCCCAAAACAACACATCCTGAACCCAAAAGATTCTTATTGTCAGCTCTGCTCCATGAATTATTCAGCACAAGAAAATTTAAAGGTCTGAAGCTCTTCTCTGGCCCGAGCTCCAACTGGAATGACAAAGCCTGACTCCATGCTCCCAACCCATAAACCTTCTGTAAACCTTCTTTTACAGAAGGTTTACAGCTGGTTTTAACTCCTAAACTACACCTGGTTTTGTTGGTTTGGGTTTTTTTCAATCCCATTCCATGGTCCTGTTTACTTGGCTGTGTCAATACAGGCATTTAATCCAGTTACATCCCATTTATCCCAGAGGGTTCAGAGGTTTTTTAACCCAGCTGTTCAGAGGGTTTTACCAAGCCTGGATTGTAAGGGTAAAAATTAACAATTTACAATTTTAAAGGTAAATTAAAGGTAAAAATTAACAATTTACCCTGCAATTAACACCAGTTGAGGTGACACCCATCAATCCCAGTATCCCTCAACACCATCCTGACAGAGCAGTTTGGAAACATCCCATTTCTCTCTCTTAAAACATGACCAGTCCAACTCTTTGGATGGAGGGTGAAAACATCACAATTTCTACTTGATAATAAATAAATTGATAATAAATTTGTACATATTTGGTTTAAGACAGGATGCTCAGGATGGCTGTAATTAAGTGAGTAATTATGCCTGCATGGATCAATGGTTTCCTCCACAGAGACATGTAAGAAAATGCAGGTGGGTGAAAGTTGGAGCAGTGGATAAAATGTTCCAGTGTTTCAATGAATTCTAATGAATGCTGAAAAATGTCATTTGAATCCTTTCAATGTGTACATTTGAGTACATTTTGATTTCTGATTTCTATACTGATCTTTTAAATGTTACTGTGAAGAAAAAGGTGGAGAGGTTAAACAGAAGGTGTAAAAAGCCCTCATTGAAGCATAGCAATAATTTGGGGATGAAATAAAGTCCTTTAGACTGACACCAATCTTTTTTCCCCCTCATTTAGTCACGGTTGCTCTGCTTGGTTTTGGTTTGCTTTCACCTGTACCCATTGCTCACCACCTTTGTCTCATCTCCACAAAAACCATTTCCTTCTTTTGGTCTGCTTCATTTTGCTCTGCAAATCCTTTTGCCCACAGCCGTTTTCTTTCCTTCACTGCTATTTTTAATTCTTTAGTATTTGCCTATTTTCTCACTGCAAATCCTTGTTGTTCTATTTCTTGTTGTTGTTGTTCTTCTTCTTGTTGTTCTTGCTCTTGTTCTTCTTCTTCTGTCCTTGTTGTCCTTCTCCTCTTTCTCCTCTTTCTCCTCTTTCTTCTCCTTCTCCTTCTCCTTCTCCTTCTCCTTCTCCTTCTCCTTCTCCTTCTCCTTCTCCTTCTCCTTCTCCTTCTCCTTCCCCTCCTTCTCCTTCTCCATCCCACCAACCTCATTATCTCTCCACTCTTTTCCAAATTCCATTTCCAAACCAATCCTGATCATGCCAAGGGTTTCAGATGTCTTTTCCAACCAGGGATGAATGAGATGAGCAAATTTCAGGCCCTTGTGCTGTGATTCCAACCCCATGGCCCTGGTAGAGACACCTGAGGGCTGAGCATTGGATAACAGGGACATGGAGGAGGCACCCAAAGCACCATTGACATCCTGGCCTGTGACAGCAAAATTGTGGCCTGCAGGACCAGGGCAAGGACTATCCCCCTGTACTGACACTTCTGAGGCCACACTTCAAATTCTGGGATCAGTTCTGAGTTTCTTAAGAAAAGGAAAACATTGAGGGGCTGGAGCATGTCCAGAGAAGGGAATGGAGCTGGGTAAGGGTCTGGAGCACCAGGAGGGGCTGAGAGAGCTGGGAGGGCTCAGCCTGGAGAAAAGGAGGCTCAGGAGGGACCTTCTGGCTCTGCACTGACAGGAGGATGCAGCCAGGTGGGGGTCAGGCTCTTTTCCCAAGTAACAAAGACTTGGACAAGAGGAAATGGCCTCAAGTTGCACCAGGGGAAGTTTAGGTCAAATATTAGGAAAAAATTCTTGACCTAAAATGGCTTTTAAGCCCTGGCACCGAGTCCTCGGGGCAGTGTGGAGTCACAGCTTCTGGAGGTGTTTAAAAACTTGGCACTTAGGGCTGCAGCTTTGTGCTGGACTTAGCAATGCTGGGCTAACAGCGGAGTTTAATGATCCTAAAGATCCTTTCCAACCTAAATAATTCCATGATTCTAAGAGCTGTGAACAGCTTTATCCCTGGGATTGTCCCACACAGGTGGCAGATCCATCAACTCCCCTGTTCACTGCAGCCTGATGGAAATCAGCTCCTGATTGATTTCCTGGCTCAGGCGCTGGGATAAAAGCCTTCAGCCTGTTTTAGGCAAATGAGCCTGGTGCTGTTATTTTTCTGAGCAGTTATTCCAGCAGGGAGGATCCCAGTGCCAGGCTGCCTGACAGCAGCTTTTAAAGGACCCTATTAAAATCAGGGTTTGTCACTTCCAGTTAATGAGGGGAAGTGCTTTGTACAGAGTATCTCCAACAAGTTTAGGAATAAAACCCAGACCTCCTGAATCTGTGTCTGTTGTACCATCATGCCAAACCATCACAAATGGGTAAAACTGAACTTTGTTCAGTTCAGCTGAAATCTGTTGACCCCCTAAAACCAGCAAGCATTCCATTTTCCCATTTTTTTTTCTGAAGTCAAGGCCTGCTGTTCACCTCTGAGGTGCATTCTCAGCTTTTGTTCCCACCTCAGCCAAGCTGGGCTTTTGCCAGCTCTTAGTTTGAAATTTAATGAGATTCAGCTTATTCTGTAAACACCCTGAATCATGGGATATGAAAGCAAAATGAAAGCTGTTATTTTGTTAACAGTATGCAAGACTCATAAATAAGTATTTTTCCAACTGCAGCATAGTGCCTGTGATATCCCAGAATGATTTTGATGAGCTGTATGAATTCTCTATGCGTTAAAGCTTCCCCCAGGCCCACAGAAAAAAATGTGACAGAAATTTTGGGGTGTTAAAAGAATGAGGAAAAACAAAATTCTGTTTTCACTTTCTAATTTCTAGAGGCATCAAGCTCTTTGTAGGTTGTTCAGGGAATTTGTGTCCTGGGGAGCTCAGCAATGGCACAGTGTCACCAACCAAGACTAGAGGGATAGAGCACCTTTCCTATGAGGAAAAATTGGGAGTGTTGGGGATCTTCAGCCTGGAAAAGAGAAACTTTGGAATGATCTAATTGCTGCCTTCCATTACCTGAAGGAGGCAACAAGAAAGATGGACAGAAATTATTTACGAGGACCTGGAGAAACAGGACAAAGAGAAGTGGGTTCAAACTGAATGAAAGTAGATGTAGATGGGATAATGGGGAGAAATTCTTCCCTTTGAGGTTGCTGAGGCTCTGAAAGAGGTTGCCCAGAGAAGCTGTGGCTGCCCCATCCCTGGAAGTTTCCAAGGCCAGGTTGGATGTTCCTTGGAGCAGCCTGGGATAGTGGAAGGTGTCCCAAGGCAGGGTGGATGGAGTTAGATAATTTTTAACATCCTTCCCAACCCAAACCAATCCATTATTCCATTATTTTCTGGCCACCTCCATGTCCAACAGCCACATGGAGATGTAAGGAATGGAATTAAAAATCAATTTTCTCCACTCACCTTCTGCCCAGCCTTTCAAACATCTGTTTGCAACTGGAAACCACAGCGAGTGCAGACCCCTCTTCTCTTGGATGGACTTCCAAGAGCTCTGTAAATGGGCACACACACATCAGTCTCAGGAATTTCATTCCTGCAGTTTTCTTATCAAATCACACTCTGCATTAACTCAATTTCACTGGAAGTTACCCATTGCAATCAAAGACCTTGCACACCAAGAAATGGTACAAGATGGGCTCAAGTTCCACCAGGGGAGAGGTTCAGGTTGGATTTTAGGAAAAATTTATTCGCTGAAAGGATGATCAAACATTGGAATAGGTTGTCCAGGGGAAATGATGGAATCACAATCCTTGGAAGTGTTGAAAAATGAGTGGATGTGGCACTTTATGATGAGCATGGTAGGATATGGTTGAGGGCTGGACTTGATGATTTTGGAGATCTTTTCCAACATAAATGATCCCATCAAAATTTCCCACTGTTGCTTCCATCTGGACTGGTACCAACCTGGGAGATGTTTTTGGGCTTCTTACCACACAACCTTTTGAAAAGCAAACATGGAAAATCTAAGGAGTCTTCTGGGTCAGGATAAAACCTCGCCCAGGCACCCTAATGAGTGTTAATTGGCTGAATCAGCTGTTCCATCAGCCTGGCCTAGCAGTGCCCTCTCTAAAAACATTTGGGCAGAATGGGGTCATTGTCCCCTTCTGTGGCACGACTGTGGCACAGGTGTGAAATGTGTGAAAGTGGATCCTGTTAAATAGATGGGTTAGAAATGCCCTGCTGATTCATTGGTGAGGGAACATTCTGTGGATTTTGATTAAGTATCTCTTGGGAAACTTAAAAAAAACCCGAGCAAAATGTTCCAATCAAGCAGAAACTGCCTCTCTGACCTTTCCAGCACATAACATTTTCATTCATTTCCAAATTACTTTTATTCTTAGTTTTTCCCTCCCACTGACTACATATTCTGTTAAGTCATAAAGAGTGAAATTAAAAAGTAAAAATCAAAGGAGCCCATTTCTGCTTTGGTTAAATGAAATGTTTTGAGTTAACTGAAGCTTTTGGCCTCCAAAGATCATGTGATACCTTGCCATTACCTAGTTCTCTTCCAGGCAGCTTCAAAATGAATTGAAAAAAGGATTCTAGACAAACAGAAAATCTATTGTCTGTCCTGTTCTGACAGATGGGAAAAAATAGTCACAGAATATGATTTATATTCTCAGGGAGGACAAGTTCTGTGTGGCAGAAGATCTATTTTAATGTGGTCTGTGTCGACCCAAGGTAGTAGCTGGGCCAACAAAGGCATGAAGCCACTGTATCCTCCCAAATTTCTTCCCATTTGTGCCTTTGTCAGGACTTAAAGAATTCTGTTAACTCATCCCAAAGAACTGCCAAAGAAGGAAATTCCCACAAGAAAAGCCACCATAAGAGGAACTTAAGGTAGGCCTGGAGGTCAAAGGGGAGGGTGTTAATACCAGACCTAAATGGAGGTGAGGATTTTGGCTTTGCCCACCAGATGAAACTCCACAGTGCAGATGCAACAATGGGAAGATTCCAGGCCTGGTGAGGCAGATCTGGGTAAGTGATCCAGGCAAAAATTCCCACCAAACTGGGGGAAGAGGAAGCAACTGCCTACACAGAGCCCATCCCAAGCTGTGGGAATGGAACAGATGCCTCTGGATACCCGGGACTTGGGCTGTGTAAAAGTGGTACCTCCAGAAAAACATCTGGGGATGTCCACACTGAGAAGAGCAGAAGAGGAAGGGCCAGAGGGACACCATAGGGACCCATGTGGAGATCACTCTTTTTATTTAATCTGCCTCTCTTTGTCTTCCTCCCCCACCCTTTACCTCACACTTGCTGTTAAATAAAAGCTGTACTCTTGATTTTTATGGTCTCCTTTGCACCTTAATTCAAGCAGAGGCATCTTTTAACAATAACATTATTTCAGTTATCATAACATTATTTTGGTGTCAGCAGTGAGATCATGGCAGCCTGACCCACTAGCTCCCTTGTCTCATCTTTATTTCAGCTCTATCTCCCCCTCTGTGTATCCATGTCCCCATTTTAGAGGTGACAAAGCACTTTCAACACAATCCTTTTTCCAGAGAAGCTCAGAGAGATCCAGCTGGCTCTAAAACCCCCCTTAATGCACCATGGGGTGCTTCATCCCCACAGTACAAACTCCTGAACTCAAACTGTCCCCTGCACATCTTGCAGTGCTCACACCGTGACAAAACCATCAGCAGTTTTTTATGGAGCAGATAATTGTGAAGCTGTGAAAAAAACAAGCTCCTGGCTGCTCCCATCACTCAGGGAATGCATTTCCACACTGAGAGTCACAGCAGCCTCAGCACTCGGGATGTTCCCTTCTGGTTTTGAGGCCGGTTTTGTCACTGCTGAACTTACACCAAAAAGTCAAAGGGAAATAAATACAGATTCAGTGAGGCACATCTGGGTGCTGTGTCCAGTGCTGGGCTCCTCAGGACAGGAGGGACATGGAGCTCCTGGAGCAGGCCCAGAGGTCTCGGGTTGCTGTTATTTGCTGCCCCGAGATGTGCAGGATGTCTCTGCTTCGGCCCGCATAATTGAAGAACAAGTCTGGACTCTTCACTTTTCTGTCTTGAGGTTGTTTATTAATCCTTATCTATAAAATTTTCTTTCTGCCCAGCGGAGATCTGCTCTGCTTGGCAGCCACAGGCACTCTGCCCGCCCCCGAGGCGTTGTCCTTTTATACTACAAACTACATATATCATATTTACACTAAATTCCCAGTACCTATCACCTATGTTTGACAGTGCACTTCTATTCTAAACCAATCCCAAAGTGCCAACATCACTGCAGAAATGGAGAAGAAGAAGAAGAAGAAGAGGAAGAAAGGCTTGACACACCCAAGTTCCTCCATCTTGTCCCCATAACCCCCATACCAAAAATCCTAAAATCTACATTTTCACTCTGTGATCATTTTGTTATTACACTATTCAAACCTGTGTGACTTTCAGGTCCTCATACAGAGTTGGCAACTTGCTCCAGGGGTCATAATCAAATCCCCAGGTGTTCTGGGCAGTATGCCAAGGTCTCCGAGCCCCCTGGCAGGATCCTCAGCAACTCTGGATGTCCTGAGGGATGTGCTGAGTTCTGACACAGGAGGGTTATGAAGATGATGAAGGGGCTGGAGCATCCCTGATAAGGAAAGGCTGAGGGAGCTGGGACTGTTCAGCCTCAAGAGGAGATACAGCTGAGAGGGGACCTCATCTCTGCGTCCCTGTCTGCAGGGAGGGCTCAGAGCATGGACCAGGCTCTGCTCTGGGGGGCCCAGCAATGGCACAAGAGGAACAGGCAGGAACTGATCCCAGGAAATTCCACCTGGACACGAGGCAGAACTTCCCTGTGCAGTGACCAAGCACTGAAGAGAGATCAGAAGGGTGTGGAGTCTCCCTCACTGGAGATATTCCAGAACTCTGCACACAATCCTGTTCCTGTGCTCTGAGATGACCCTCCTTGAGCAGGGAGGTGACACCAGATGACCCCACTGTGGTCCCTTCCAGCCTGACCCACTCTGTGACTCTGCGAATCACCAAATCCCAGAATCACAGAATGGTTTTGGTTGGAAGGGACCTTCAAATCATCTCATCCCAACCTCCTGCCATGGGCAGGGACACCTTCCACCACAGCAGGTTGCTCATCCATGGCTGATGGTTCAGTTACACAATTTCTGTGTAGAAGATCTGGACATCAATGGAGTTCCCAGCACAGGAACACAAATCCCCCCTGAGGGTACCTGGGACTAGAAATGTGGATGTTGATGGGTCCTGTAGCACTGACCACAAGTTCCTGAGATCTCTCACCTTGTTTGAGCCACTTAACTGTGTCACAGAATAACTTCAAAGCCTATTTAAATAAGGAAAAACAGCAAACTAACAATCAAGGTCACCTCCAGAGATGCTTTCCAGCTTCCCTTCACATGCAAACAGCCTGGGTAACTGAATCCTAGTTTATCCAGTCACTAATTGCTAATTGTTAATTTAAACACCTAAGCAGGGGTGAGTCTAGGCCTGAAGCACAAACTCATTTTCTGCCTAATTCCTATTCACTAAAGCCTCAGTTTCTAAGTCAAGAGTTCCTTCAAATCCCATATGCTGAAGACAAAAGCAATAAATTTAAATATTCTCTCCCCTTTTCACAGAGACAGTGAAATTCTGCCTCATTTGCCCATGGTAATGCCCTTGGCAAAGATAACAATCAAACCCAGCTCTCTTGCTTGGAGAAAAGATCTAAGACCTCCAGGTTTCCACTCAGCTTTCCTCAAGGTACAAAGGAAAACAAAAGAAGTCATTTCTCAGCTCCAGACTTTTGAGCTTTGTGACAGATCCAGGGGTAATAATATTAATTAAAACATTATGCCAGCACTTAGCAGGAATTATTTGGCTGATATAATTAGGAAAGACAACATGTCATTATGCCAACTCCATGATGTACAAACAGTAACAACATCTCCTGTAAACTATTACAGCAACAGCAATTAGCTGTAGTTCTAATCTAACTTATTGTAATGAGCCATGAAAGGAAACCCAGGGCTCACAGGAGGCAGCAGCTGCTAAATTTCAGGTAGATCCCATCTGTGGATTTGGTGCAATGTGGCACCAGAGGCTGAAGGTTTCTGGGGTGGCAGAATTGACATGAGAATTTGAACACGGATGTGGATCAGGACTCATGAAGATCAATGGGACAGATTTCCAGGATATAAAATTATTGGATTCGGCTGCTTTCAGCTTCTGTTGTCAGCTTGTTTTCAACACACGTGGAGCTTGAGTTCAATTCCCTTTTTGTGCAGTGAAAGTCCTTCAGCCTTCCTATGCTGGGATCATATTGTGGTGTTACCCTCACCTATCCTGAGCAGCAACCAAAATTTTTGTTGATTAAACAGTGTTAATTATTCAGGTTTTTAAGATGTTAACTGTGACCATGTTCACAGCGGGTTTTGGATGAGGTAAGAGATGAGAATGTTGACTCCATGCTCAGAAATCTTGATTGATTATTTTATGATATATATATGTTACATTATAACTATACTAAAAAGAAATAGAAGGAAAAGGTTTCCTCAGAAGCTAGCTAAGCTAACAATAGAAAGGAAAAGAATGGTAACAAAATCCAGCTCTCTCGGACTCTGTCCGAGATAGCTCGGTCCTTGATTGGCCATTAATTATAAACACTCAAGACGGCCCAATCAAAGATCCACCTGTTGCATTCCACAGCAGGAGATTACCATTGTTTACATTCTTTTTCTGGGGCCTCAGCTTCTCAGAAGGGAAAATCCTGAAGAAAGGATTTTTAGTGAAAAAGATGTGTGCGACAGTTAACTTTCCAGGAATGTGAAACAGGCTCGCCCTGGCCACTGTGGCTTTCTTCTGCTCAGAGAAAGAGCAGCTCTAGATGAGGGCAGTGGTGCTGCAGGTGCTCTTTTCATCCCTTCTTCACCTGGGAGGCTGCTCCTCCTCCCAAATGCTCCTGTTGGTCTCCTCTTTCCCCCACTCCAGTTTCCCAAATCCACCAGTTTTCTTCCTGTGCCTGCCCTGGAGCCAAGCCATGCTCTCTCAGGGCCCTTTGCAGGTGGATTCTGAGTTCCTGGGAGGACAAACACCCTCTTGACTTCTCCAGTGAGATCCCTACCCTGTCCTCTGGTGATGATGGCATCAGGATATGTGGGTGTAGAGGCTACAACTCCCTAAAATTCCCTTTCCTCTTCTGCTTGGAAATTGTGGAATAAGTTAGGTTTTGGTTCCTGCCCAATTTTTACCAAGCTCAGGTGGGTCACTTCCTATTGGTGTCATCCTGCCCTGCCATGTGTCAGTCTTGGTCTCATGGATTTGTCTGTGAAACACAAAGATGGAGGCACTGAAAGAGAGGCTGTGTAAAGCAAATTCCAGAGAATCCTGGAATCATTCCAGTTGGAAAAAACCTCTAAGGTCATCAAGTTCCAAGGCCACCACTAAACCATGTCCCCAAGTGACACACCTGTACATCCTTTAAGTCCCTTCAGGGATGGTGACTCCACCACTGCCCTGGACAGCCTGCTCCAGGGATTGATAACTCTTTCAGTGAAGAAATTCTTCCTAAAATCCAGCCTGAACTTTCCCTGGCACAGCTTGAGGTGGTTTCCTCTTGCCCTGTTGCTTTTTTTCCTGGGAGAAGAGACCAATGCCCACCTCAACACAGCCTCCTACCAGGGAATTGTAGAGAGTGAGAAGGCACCTGAGCCTCCTTTTTTCCAGGTTGAGACACCCCCAGCTCCACCAGTTTCTCCTCCAGACCCTTTCCCAGTTCCTTGCTTTTCTCTGGACATTTTTGGCATTATCTCTCCAGTCCTACATGGATCTGAGTGTTGGACTTCCCTTGGCTGGGACCAACAGCAGGGCTTTGGGAGGGGATTGCTCTATTCCCATATCTTCCAAGTGCTTGGAGGTGGTGAAAGGAAGTAATTCCAGCTTTGTGAGGCTGCCTGGAACGTTTCTTGGCAAACCAGGAGCAGCTCTCCTCTGCAGTTCCTTTCTCCTGCCTTTCTTATTCTGCTCACAATAAATTCCAGACCAATTACTGCTGGCTGCTGGATCAGTGGGAAATGAAATGTGTCCCTCTTTGCCAGGGCAAGGAGAGAGGGGGAAAAAAGGAGCCAAATTTACAGTTGACTCCTTTTAACTTATTTTCATAGGTATCAGAATTAATCTCACTAATTTAATCCAGTTTTAAGCACTGGAGTGTTTTATAGATACATATTTTACAGCTGAAATTATTGATACTGAAAGATCTATATTGAGCTTTTGCATGGAAAAGAGAGCCACATCCATCACATTGACTTTTTATTGCCAAATTGAAATTGCCATGGAAAGAAAAGTTGATTTAAGGATCCTTATATAAATCTGCATATATGTTCAATAATGTTTATGAATATATATTCAAGAAGAAGTTGATATATAGTGATATCTATAAAGATAGACACAAGCTGTGTATTCCTGTGGTGATGGAGCGTGCTGGAAGAACTGATGAAACACTCACAGAGAAATCTGTATTATTATCTGGAGGGAACATTTCCAGATTGAAATCCCTGATGATTTCATTTGTTCTCTGGGACTGGGGAGAAGGGGAGGAATGAGATGGTAATAGAGCAAATTCTTGGCTTCCTGCTGGGGATGAGCTCTTTGGTCAACAGGGCTTTGCCCCAGGAAATTATGCCAAATAAAAATAACAAATAAAGATATCAGAGAGTTTTGAGGGAATATCCAATGTGAATGCTGTAAAAAAAATTTCTATTTAGCTCTTAAAAGGCAGCAAAAACTTGGCCAAATCCACCCAAGTCCTTATTTTTGCATTTATCAGGGAATCATGGAATGGTTTGGGTTGGAAGGGATCTTAGAGATCATCCAGATCCAATCCCCCTGCCATGGGCAGGGACACCTTCTCTATCCCAGGTTGCTCCAAGCTCCATCCAACCTGGCCATGGACACTTCCAGAGGTGGGGAATAAATAAAATAAAAATAAAAATAATAAAATAAAAATAGTAAATATTGAATAATAAATAATAAATAATAAATAAGTGTTCTGTCTATGGAAAGAAGTGATGCAGGGAAAGACAACTCTGCTACCCATGCAAATTGAGGGAATTACTCCTGGAATTCACACAGGGAAAAAATCCAGCACCCATGATTAGAGGTCCTTAACACTAAATTGCAGTTGAGTTTATCAAGGACTTTCCAGACTGTGTGAAATGGTGCAGTTTGAAGGTGATTTCCCTTCCAAGATTAAGAGAATACATGTTGGACAGAAAGAAGTAGAAGAAATATTAAAAAAAAAAATAAATCCAAAGTTAAAAATCAAACTAGCAGGAAAAAATGGCTAGGAAGAAATTGTGTATTTCTGCATTTTAGTTCTTAAAAGTAACAAAAATAACCACTAATGTTTCTTAGAGAAGAAAAAAAAGATCCCAAAATCCAATTGCAACAGCTCAAAAAAAGTTGTTGACAGTATTTTCAAAATCCTGTATTGCAGGGAGGAGGAGGAGTGGTTCTGAGCACATTTCAGTAAAACTGACACCTTTGGGTGAGTTCTGACAGGATAAAAAAATAAAAAATCCGAAATCAAAAGTTTTCCTGAGCAGAACAGGAACAGCTGTGGGAAGCAGAGGGGCTGGTGGATTATATCACATAATTATCAGGGAATTATGGAGTGGTTTGGGTTGGAAGGGAGCTTAAAGAACATCCAGTTCCAACCTACCCTTCCACAGGCAGGGAATCTGCCACTAGAAGGTCCTGTACATCATTAGGGAGAAGTTCAAGCAAATCCTTTTCTTCCCTGAACATTCCCAGGCCTTCAGCAGCTTTCCTTTTGGGACTAATCCCTGCTGCTCTTTCCCAAACAGACTCTCCCTCTGTCCCCTCTCTTCCTTTTCCCAAATTCCCCCGTCAGTCCCCTCCTCACCTTTCCCCACATTTCAGCCCGTGCTCCCCTTGGAGCCAAGCAGAAGCTCTGGGTGCTCTTTGGAGCTTCAATCTGAGTTTCTGGAAGTTCAGACACCCTCCCAGTTTCCCCACAGGGATAAAACTGCAGCTTCCACTGCTTTTGGGAGCTCATTTCCTGCCCGACACAGCCATCAGCTGGCTGGATTTGAAATGACAGCCCGGCTCATCGTTCCCAAACACCCCGAATTCTCCAGAAATCCCCCCTGGGATTTCTCTCTGGGGAGCAGGACATCACCTGAAGGAGTTCTATCCTCACACAGTCATTCTCTGTTCAGCAAAGGTGAAGCTTCCCATTCCAGGGATGTTGTGGAAGTAATTCCTGGAGATTTTAAACACTGAGGATTAATAGACTTGAATGGGAAAGCCCTTTGCTAAATGTGCTGTTTGTTCCCACTCCAGCACCGGCAAACCTGGAAAAACAAACCTTTACCTGCTGAAGAAATTCAATATCTGCTATTCCTCGTGTTTTACCTCCTCAAGGGGATTTGCCGAGCAAAACTTTCCCAGTCGATTGCTCCTGTTGGAGTGGGACATGGCAGCTTCCATCACAGGAACAAAAACTTTGGATAAACCAAATCAATCCTGCTTCAGGAAGGACTAACAGCTGAAAATTGTGCATAACACACAAAATACCTTCTTTCTCAGCTTCCTACTTTACCTGCCTCACTTTTCCCCCTCTTTTTCCATCCCCAGTGCCTGGATTTTCCAGGGAAGTGGTGGAGCCACCATCCTTGGAATTGTTCAAGGAAAGATTCATTTGACTCTTCATGATGTGCTTTACTGGGGTGGAGGTGTTTGGTCAAAAGCTGGACTTGATGATCTTGGAGGTCTTTTCCAACATTAATGATTCTGTGATTCCATGATCCATAGGGAATGAAAGAATGCCAAACATCTCCAGTTCCAGGGACATTGCCACAATCTTTAGTTGCTTCATGACAGAGGTGGTGTTTAATCCTCAAAAGTTTTGCAAATAATTAAAGCTTCAAAATCTCCAACTGAAGGGATGCCATCACTGCTTGTGCTCTTTGGCCTCTGCTGATTTCATCTCAGACCCCACTATGGAATTTTCTCTCTTTCCCTTCCTTCCCAGCACTTTTTCCTCATTTCTTTAAGCAGGCTCAGCACCTGTTCAGAGCCCAGATTTTCCACAGTTTTCATGCCTATCACATTATTCAGAAGTTTTTCTTTACCGCCTATTTTTTTCCCCCTCTTCCCTATTCAGTCCTCCACATTCAGCTCACTGGAGGTTTCTGACCTCTCAAGGTGCTATTGAGCTACTTGGTTTTCTCTCCAGACACTTCTCTTCCTCACCACTTGAAATTCAAGCCCATTATTATGCAAAAAGAAAAAGATCTTCGATCCTCATGGTCAAGGTGAGCTCCAGGATAAAAACATGCACACCCCCAAGGAAGTTACACCTGAGTGTGTGATTTCTCTGTGTTATTCCTTCCAATTTTGTATGAAGCACTTTTTATTGTTTAATAGGGCAAATACCTACATAAAGCAAAAGACTTTATATTTATTATCAATATACATTTATGCAGAGCCAAGTATTGGCCTAAATTAAATGACAATACTTCCCATTTGAAATTCATCCAGCCTAGACAAACAAAATACCAATATATGAAGAAAAAACCTTGTAAGATTGATAAAGACAGAAGAATGATGACTTTAAAGTGGATTTTCCTACTTTAAATGCATAGGTTACATTTTCTTTATGCAGTCTTTAAATAATTCATTAGTCCCCAAGACAGTTTTATTAAGTCTGGGAGTATTCCTCTGGAATCCCAAGTAGCTCTAACTTCTCTGAAGCTTATGGGACCAGGCAGTTGGAATGCTAAAACATACTTGGAATGAAATACTCAGACATTGGTGCTGGGAGACTGCATTTTGTCAGACAGGAGCTGCTTTTTTTTCTCTGAGACCCCAGATCTGGGATCGGGAGCAACCTATGGAGCTGATCAGCACGGATCCGTCAAAATCCAGAAGCTTTTCTTCCAGAAGCTTCCTTCCTACCCAACTGAGCAGCAGGTGTCACTCATAAGGACTTCAGGGGTTGGTTTGAGCAACCATCAAGCTTTGATTTTTGGATTTCATTTGTTTTTAAAGGGCTCATAGAATGGTTTGGGTTTGAAGGCACCTTAAAGATCATCCAGTTCCACCCCACTGCCTTGGCCAGGGACACCTTCCACTAAGCTAGGATGCTCCAAGACTCATGCAAGCTGGGCTTGGACGCTTCCAGGGATGGGGCAGCCACAACCTCTCTGGGAAATTTTTTCCAGTGCCTTATCATTGGGATTTATTCCTAATTTCCAGTCTAAACCTGCCCTCTGCCAATTTGAGGACATTTCTCCTTGTCCTATCAGTACATGTTCTTATCCAAAGTCCTCCTCCAGGCTTCAGGCCCCCTTTAGGCACTGGAAGATTCCATAAAGTGTCCCAAAAGCCTCCAGTTTGGGGTTCTGAGCAACTTGGACCAATGGAGTTGGTTGAAACTGGATGATTTTGAAGATCCCCCCCCAACGCAAACCATTCTGTGATTCCATGATCCTGAAAAAACTGGGAACTGAATCCATTCTGTATTTACAGGACACTCAATATCTGTAACCATTCTCCAAACTTCATTAATTCCAAAAATTATGTGTCACCTGATTAACAAAACACTGCTCTCTCTTCACTCCCTGTTGCTGCATCCTAAGTGGAAATTATACAGCAATTTTTAAATTTTTTGATATTAAAAGAGAGGAAAATAAAGCATTAATATGTGTATTTATAAAGCAACATTTGTAGGGCAAGGACAACTTTCCGCAGTGCAGCTCCCTGGATTTTCCCTGTATCCTGGCAGAGGAGCATCCTAGCAATCCCCACTTGTTATTGCACTCAGGTGCACCACTCCCACAACCTTATCACGTTCCACACCACTTATCTTCCCTGACTGACGCTATCAGACACGGGAGTAAGTGACTTAAACTCCACGAAAATCAGGAAAATAATGGGAAGTTGTGCACAAAGCATTCATTAACCCCTGCCCGAGCAGAGGGGAGCATTCCCTGGGCTGGGGAGTGCATTCCCTTTGCTAGTGGAAACAGATAAAAAGATAATTCCAAACTGGAGGAAATACTCAAGGTTTGTACCGCTTCAGATGCCTGTGAGATCACTCCTTGGCTTTTTCACAGTTAACAAAAATCAGGCAATTTTCTGGTATAGTTCACTTGGTCTACTCTAAAATCTCTGTTAGGAACAGACAATTTCTGCTCTAAAGGCTCTTGACCCTTTAATCTGCTCCTGCCACAATATTCAATTAAACCGATCTCCTCATTTTCCATGGAAAACCTGTGTTTTGTTTAATAATTCCATGCTGTGGAAAATAATAGTTCAACATGAAAAAGTCTGACAGACGCAGCCAGCGCAGGCAGGTTATATCTCAAGAGAAAATTACAATAATAGTAATAATTTTAAAATTACTGTATTTTTAAAATTATTGCTAGCAGCATCCCAGGCCCATTGAGAGGCTGTGCATCCCTGAGGGAATGCTGGAACAAGGTGTCTGCAAAGAGGGTAAAAGTAGAATAAAAATTGTAATTGCAGTATATTCAGCTGTGTGGTTTATCAGTTTGTTCCATTTGTACGTTGAGTTGTAGTACATGGATTTGAAAGTGGGAGTCAGATAAGGAAGTGGTTAATACCCATTTTAATTTTTTATTAGAGCCTTGAGGGTGAAATCAGCAGGAGGTTAAGGTATAGATTAATTGATATGAGAAATGTTAACTCCCACTCCTGTCACTGGTGAGTGACCTCAGTGGGATTTAGGGAATCGTGGAATCATTAAATTTGGAGCAGATCTCCAAAACCATCAAGCCCAACCTTTGACTGATTATCATCATTCCCACTAAACCACATCACCAGGTGCCAAATCTGCTCATTTTGAACATTCCAAGGATGGTGACTCCACTGCTTCCCTGGGGATCCTGTTCCAATGCTTAACCACTCTTCCAGGGAAGAATTTTATCCAAATATCCAACCTGAACTTTCCCTGGTGCAACCTGAGGCCATTTCCTCCCCTCCTGCCCCTTGTTCCCTGGGAGCAGAGCCCAATTCCCACCTGGCTCTCCCTTCCTTTCAGGGAATTTTGGAGAGCCAGAAGGTCCCCCCTGAGCCTCCTTTTCTCCAGGCTGAGCTCCTCCAGCTCCCTCAGCTGCTCCTCATCAGATGTGCTCAATCCCCTCTATTAATAGATTTATAAAACTATAAAATTCAGGGCCTCAAATCCTGCTGTCTCCATTGTCTTCATCAGGAATGTATTCACTAAAATAAGTTTTTAGACTCATTGTTGGCTCATATCACCCCTGTGAGTTGCTCCACTGATCCATTTCCCTCATATCTTCATTCAGCTCTATTCTGATGTGGAACAAAAATCTTAAAAGCCTTGCCAATAGCTTTGTTTTCTTTTTGCCCATTTACACAGATAATTTTCGTTTTCATGACGTGTCTTAATTTAGATAAAAGTGGTGATTTTGGTTAGCAGCCTTCCTTTGGGACACTGGCAATCTGAAGGGAGGAAATAACACTCTGGGGTACTGAAAAGCAAAACCAAACTCATGCTGGAGTTCTAAAATTCTTAATTGTGCCAGGATAGGCTATTCCAAAGCCCTGAAGTCATGCCATGAACCTTATCTCCTTCTGCACTCACAGCTATTACTGGTAAATCATTGATGATCTTTATTTCTTCTTATTTGGAACACTGCTGCAATATAAATATGAACGCCTTATCTGATCCTGTTCATTTGGAAATGTATTTACTTGTTTTTACAGGTGGTTTGATAAACATTTTGAATCCCAATATGCAGCCTGTTGCTGCATTTTCCAGTGGTTTGCTTGGTTGAGTTGGGTTGTCAGGCACAGCAAGGTGAAAATCAAGTGTAAAAATACCTAAAGCAGCTCTGAAAGCCTCGTTGTTCCTGCACTGCTCCACCAACCAGCCAGGCCAAGATGAAATGAAAATCCTTTTCACTACACCTGAGTTAATTTGCCCACACCTGGCTTCATTACCTTGGACACAAACCAAACCACTGCATCCCAGCTCTTTGCTGTTGAGGCTTTGTGCACTTGGCACCCACAGCAGGACAAGAAACAATCGGCTGTGAGCGAGAAAATCAGAAAATCACAGAATGGTTACGTTTCAAAAAAAGCCTCTAAGAGCAAATCCAGCCTTCAACTGAGCACCACCACCATGCTCACCATCAAACCACATCCTCAAATGCCACATCCACGTGGTTTTTGGACACTTCCAGGGGTGATGATTCCACCACCTCCCTGAGCAGCCTGTTCCAAACCTTTACAACCCTTTCCATGTTAAATTTTTTCCTAGTACCCAATCCCTTGGCACAACCTGGGGTCATTTCCTCTTGTCCTCTCAGAGCCTGACACCCATTCTGCTCCACCCTCCTATCAGGGAGTTTTGGTCTCCCCCGAGCCCTGACCCTCCTTTTCTCCAGACTGAGCCCTTTTTCCAACTCCTTCTGCTGTTCCTGTTTCCAACCCTTCTCCAACTCCATTCCCTGGAGCATTCCAGCCCTTCCATATCTTTTTCATGGGTGAGGAACTCAAAACTGGACACAAGAACCGAGCTGTATTTAAGTTATTCCTTCAACTGGTATTCCTTTAACTCTTCTGCCAAGATAAAGTAGTATCACCCTACCTTTGGATATAGGTACATTAAGGCTTCATTTATTAATGTTTAATTTCTGCCAAAATTTTCCCATCAAAATAAAAGATTTTTTTAAACAGAGAAAGAATTATTTCTCTTTTCCCCTTGAAAACAAATAGGAAGCAAAATGAATAATTTCCCCCAATCACGTGGTAATTACTTCTTGAGTTTGTTCAATTTTCTGTTACTCTTGAAGTAACAAGATTTAGATTTTTTTAAAAAGAGCTTATTTTTCATCTTGTTTTATTCCTTTCCCTGAAAATACAACACATTTCCTGATGTCTTATCCCATCTACAAATCAGGGTTTTAAATAGTGCTGCAGCAATCTTGACGTGAGATATTGATAATCCTGAATTATAAGACAAAAGCTTAATTGCCTCTGTAGAGATGGACACTTCCTCAGGATATATGGATTTTTGCCTGGCTTAAACACCATTGGTATTTAAGCCATCTCCACTTTTTTTTTCCATTTTTCCTGGGAAAAGCAGGCAAGAGGTCTTTTCTGGTGGTTGAAGAATGATTTTTTTCCATGCTGTGCGCATAAAAAAAAAATTTATGTCCTTAACTACTCTGATTATCTTTTCCAGCAATTTCATCTTTCTCTGACATCATTCCCTTGGATCCACACTGTTCTCCAAAATTTCTCACTTATCCCTGGCAAACGGTTGTGGGATCGATGGATGATTCATATTCCAGGCTGTAATTTCCTGTTGATTTTTAGTGACTCATTTGCATGCTAACTCAGCACCGCTTCAGACTGGGCTGAAATGGGCTTATATCTGCTCAATATTGGGTTGCTCTTAGTTTTCCATAAAAACCTGAAGAGGATAAATCATGCTGTTACCATTGAATTAAGGGGATTTTTGGGAAGAGATCGGGAAAGGTGTAGTGGGTGTTTACCCTATACTGTTAACGATTCCTGTCCCTTGTCCCCACTCTGTTCCCTGTGAAGCCAAAAATTCCCATTCTGCAGCACTTATTTAACAGGAAGAAAGAGAGAAAATGGGAATATTATGGGTTTTTAGTTTTACAAAGATGTAAAAAATGCATCAATTCACTGAAATTGAATCAAGATAGAACTTGTTAAAATTAAAAGCAAAAGGTCAAAGCATAAAAAAGTTGAGTTGATTTATGGCATTCATTGATTCTCTATCTTTGGGAATCACAGAATTATAGAATGGTGTGGGTTGGAAGGGACCCTAAAGATCACCCACTTCCAACCCTTTCCAACACCTTCCATTATCCCAGGTTACTCCAAGCCCTGTCCAAACTGACCCTGAACACTTCCAGGGATGGGGAATTACAAGATCTCTCTGGACAGAATAATTTACTCAAATCTAAATATTTTACTGGATATTAAATTGTAGTCCAGAACTGGAAAGAAGGCACTCGATAATTGTGGTATTTTTGTAAGGAAAATTGTTATTCAACAGGAGTTGGCCATGAGTAAAGTGAGACAGGGCAGATCTAGTTTTACATTATAAAATCTCTCTATTTCTTAATTATATTTGAGTTTCTCTAATCTGTGAGATTTCCAAACATATTCCTTAGCTCTTGAAAGCCAAGATGTATTTTATTAATGATCACATCCGGCGATTATTTTCTCCTCCAAACGGATCTTTTGGGTGCCAAATAAACCATTTGGCTCCTTGCCTCAGTTTCCTTAATATAACATTTAAGGATGACAAAACAGGACTTTTCCATCTCATTTTGGATCATTAGCATTCCACAAGCACATGAGCATCCCTCAGTGTGAGATTCTTGGTGGTTTCCATCATCTCACACTGGAATCCCTTTTGGGTTCATCATTGTTGCTCCTCTGTGTGCTGATGCTCTGTAGATGTGCTGTCCTTTCAAAAAACCTCATTAATAACATTTTTGTCCCATCCATCACAGAAATTCCATCAGCTGAGTGGAGCAGAGCTGCAGGTTTTAACTCCCACATCAATATTTTCCATCTTTTAAGCTGGAGAAATGACCAAAACCCTTTCTACCTTGTAAGGTGATCTACACGGGGAGGGTGTAACACTGCAATTAACACAGCTGAGATGCCCATTACTAATTCTCACCCAGTGACAGCAGAAAAGGAGAAAAAGTTGCATAATTTATGCCATTATCATCACATTTAACCTAAACAGGGCCGTTCACCACCATGTCCAGCCCTGGCTGCTGCAGTCCCAGGAATTCTAGAACTCTGCAATTTCTCAGGAATTCTCGAACTCCCGAATTTCCCTCCTCCAGTTTTGCCTCCTTCAAATGTTTTTGTGTCTTCTTTAGCACTCAGGCTTTGTTGCTGTGCTGATCCAAGCAGCTCCCACCCACTTCCCCAGAGCTGAATCCAATCCTCCAGGGCCCCCAGAGAAAAGGATTCTGCAACACCGAGGATTTACGTCAATGAGATGTGTCCCTGTAAATGAGGGCAGAATTAAAAATTAGGCTTAGCTTGGCTTTGCACACAATTTATGGAATATTTTCCAAAGGATAAAGTATATAAAGACCAGCTCCTCTTTGTGTTTCTCTCTCTTTTTTTATTCTTTTGTAAGCAGATGAGAAAAAAAAGATGCAAGAGCAGCAAAACAAAACACTTCATTAACTTCTGGACAGCTTCCCCCCCCCCTCTTTTTACCCCTTCTGTTTTTCAAAACAAGGATTAATAAATAGAAATGAAAAGAAAATACCACTGTAACAACCAAAAGTGCAAGGCAAAGGTTCAGTCTGTTTATTTTGCTCTGTGAATTCCTGGGCTTTGTGTAAATCAATTTGTTGTTCCCTTGGTACTTTAGTACATAGTAGAGTAGATTTAAAAAAATATATATATAAAATACATAAAAACTGCTCCCTTAGAGCTGGGGGTTTATGTCAGCAAAAGGACTTGAGAGCTTGAGAAATGAAGACAATGAATCACAGAGTCATAGAATTTTTAAGGTTGGATAAGTCCTCCAAGAACATCAAGTCCAACCTTCAACCACGTGCCACCATTCCCACTAAACCATATGGTGAAATGCCAGGTCCACTCAATTTTGAGACACTTCCAAGCATGGTGACTCCACCATTCCCTGGGAAGCCTGTTCCATGCTTAACCACTCTTTCACTGAAGAAATTTTTCCTAATATTTACCCTGAACCTGGAGACCACCACCCAAATGTGCCAAAGGTTGCAATGACCAAGGCAGCAAAGAGGAGAGAAAAGCACAACCTCCATGACTGGATTGGGTCTCATCCTTTGTGTGGTTGAACACTGGAGAAATTAGTTCCAGCTGACCAGGAATCACCTCCTTGCCTCCCTGAATTTCACAGGGAAAGGATAACCCTTATTTATTTTCCCCCTTTTGTTGGCATTTGATGTATGTGGGCTCCTCTCTGTATCCCTCCAAAAAACCCCAATGGATTCTCACCCAGCCTCCTGCACCTTATCCCTCTCGCTCCTTTCCCATGGGAAAACTGTCACTATTTGAACAGTGCTGGTTTATTTTCCATGGGAAATCTGCCCATTCAGCAGCCCAGAAAATCCATTTCAGGGTGGAATTAGCCATTCCCTGTGTTATTTCCTTCTTCCATCCATGTTGGATGGAAATCAAAGCCTCCTTAAGGGTTAACACTCCTCCTTCTTCTTCCTTTTTGTTGGAGCTGGCTCATTCCACGAGGTTTCTGCTTTAATGAGCCCTCTGTATCTCTGCACTGAAACTGGGGATCTCAGGTCTCATTAGTCTGGCTAATTAACCATTCTCCTCTCTCTGTCTGAGGTTCATCTCAGTACAGAGAACCTTGAGAAAACAACAATTGCATTGTCATGCAAACTCTTTGGAAAAAAAAGGGGAGCCAAGGCCCTGATGGAAAAGAGGAGAAGCTTTTAAGTGTGTAGGCAGGACTGAATTCCATGATGATTCAGGAATTGCAAAAGCCGCCCCTCTCCGCTTCCTAAAACTGGAGCTTTTAAAAAAGGATAAATCCCAGTGTGCTTGGAAATTGCATCAGCCTGGAGCTGGTGGGGAGAGCTGATCCTGATAGGAGGTTTAAAAAAAAAAAGAAAGCCGGAAAGTAAAACTTCCTTCATAGTCCAAGACAGTGCTCAGTTAATCCCTGGATTTTCCTTGTGTGATAAGAACATTTTCACCCAACCAGCCACTCCAGAACTCCTTCATGGTCTTGGGGAACAACACAATGGAGGCAAAGCAGAACTTCAAAAACAATTGGAGCATCACACCTGGCACGGGGAGGTCTCATCACACTCCAGAACTGCCTGGAATGAGGTTGTGGTGAGGTGGGATCAGTCTCTTCTCCCAGAGAACAAGGGATGGGACGAGTGAAAACAGACTCAAGTTGCACCAGGAAAGGTTTGGACTGGATATCAGGAATTTTTTTCACTGAAAGGTTTGTAAATCATTGGAACAGGCCACCTAGGGCAGGGATGGAATCACCTGGAACCTGGAATTGTTCAAAAGACGGTGGATGTGGCACTTGAGGACATAGGTTAGTGGTGGTGACAGTCAAAGGTTGGACTCGATCCTGAAGATCTTTTCCAATCACAACAATTACGTGATGCTCCTCTATGATTCCATGATCAATCAATCCTCACATCCTAAAACCCCACAACTTTCATGTTCAACTGAAAAGAATAGGAACAGAGTTTAATTAAGGCTCTGGGGTGACCTTATTGTGGCTTTTTGGACTCCTGGAGAGCTGGAGAGGGACTTTGGACACAGGGAATGGCTTCCCACTGCAGAGGGCAGGGTTAGATAGGATATTGGGAAGGAATTCTTGGCTGTGAGGGTGGGGAAGCCCTGGCACAGGTTTCCCAAAGAAGCTGTGACTGCCCCATCCCTAGAAATGTCCAAGGCCAGGTTGGATGGAGCTTGGAATAATAAACTTTTGACTTTTCCTTTTTCTCCCCGGCTTCTTTACATTTGAGAGGCCTTTAAGAAAGCTGCCTTTAGAAATGCAAAAACGTGTCTGAATCCTTGTGGCCTCCCATGTGAACGATGCTATTTACATAATTCCAAGATTTTTGAAGGAAATATCATACAGGTTTTTGTCCACAGGATCTCCTTTTGCTGCATGATGTCCCATTATATAGAATAGGGGTTAAATGATCTTCTCAAGCTCTCCCACGTCCCTTTTTGATGCAGCTTCTCCACAAAAATGGTGAATTAACTGGATATTAGCCATAGTGTGCCGGGATGGGGTTGATTTTAAAGGAAAGGAGAGGACAATAATATGGAAAAGAGTGAAGTGAGCCAGACAAAAGCACAATTCCAACCCTGAGATCCCTCTCTTGCCTCTTCTTTAGAGTTGATGCCTGTTGGGATCTGCTGGTAATTTCTCCCACTTACCCCAGTAGTTTCCATTCCTTGGCTGAAGTTCTTGATGCCAACATCAAGAAGCTTCTCCTTCAAAAAAAAGCCTTGAATCTGCCTGTATTCCCACTGTGATCCCAGCAGGGTGGTTAATCCCTGAAAACCAAACATGTCCAAGGGAGATGAACTGGGAAACCAACACTATCCTGGAGCCCTTTCCCTGTAGCCAGCGAGACTCTCCTGCAGCTTTGAGAAGCAAAGGATCAGTTTTGGTAGCTGAACATCAGCATTTCCCATTTCCCCTGAGTTATCCCAAATTGATGCTCTGCCCTGAGAGTCATATCCCTGCAGGATGCAGCTGTGCCCAGCCACTCAGAGCCCCGAATTCTGACTTATGAGAAGGAAAAAGGAACCTTCTACACCACAATAAAATCTCCCAAGAGTTCTAGTGGGAGTTTCACTGCCTGGCACGTTTGTGCCAGGATTTGCTCTAAAGGAAACAAAATTCCCAGGTGTTTTCTGGAGGATGTAAAAGATAATCTGAGTTTTGCAGTCCTCCAGGTGTGACTCAGCACTGCTCTTGGGTTAGTGTGAGGGCATGGTTCACCTCCAATGCCTCCCCAGGGCTGTTTAATATTTCCCAGTTTACAGCCCTTAAATATTTTGCAGCTGATGTTTGCAGTCAAGGTCACTGTCCTGGAGCTTTTCTTTCTGCAGAAAAATAGATGGGCAGACAGGCTAAAAATCACTGCTATAAGTGCCAAAGGAAGAGACAGGTTCATAGAGACATTTAATTATCAGAGAACTGAGTATCAGAGAATTGAATTATTTAGATTGAAAAGGATCTTTAAGACCATCAAGGTCAAGCTGTGACTGATCCCCACCTTGTCACCAGCATAGAACTCTGAGTGCCATGTCCAGGCCTTCCTTGGACATCTCCAGGAATGGGGATTGCAAACCTCCCTGGGCAGCCCCTTCCAATGCTTGACAGCACTTTCCATGAAGAAATTTCTCCTGATGTCCAACCTGAATGCAATTTGAGGCTGTTTCCTCTCATCCTGTCCCTTGTTCCCTGCAAGAAGAGCCTGATCCCCACCTGGCTGCACCTTCTTGTCCGGGACTTGTGGACAGTGAGAAGGCCCCCCCTGAACCTCCTTTTCTCCAGGCTGAGCTCCCCAAGATCCATCAGCCACTCCTGGTGCTCCAGACCCTTCCTCAGCTTTGTTCCCTTCTCTGGACATGCTCCAACCCCTCATTGTCCTTGTCATGAGGGGTCAGAACTGGACACTTCAGCACAGAGGGACAACCCCCACCCTGGTGCCCTGGAATTCCCTTTGATTGATTCCTTATGGTTCCCTTAATTTTCACTACACCAGCAACCAGGTACTGTCTGCAGCTTCACTGAATTCTGTCATATTTTTTAAAAAACCAGAACTTTTAAAAATTATTATTTTCCCAAAAGAGACCTGCAAGACAAATTTTTGGAAACACAGCAGAAGCCAGGCATGATGCCATATCCTGAATTGTCCTCTCTTTTCCACGCACGTTTTCAGGGATTGCAGCTTTCCTTGCGCAGCGTGATGCCGTCCCACGATTGCGTCACTGTGATCACATTTTGAGCTAAGAACCCCTCGAGCTGGGATTCACTCCTCCAGGTTTTGCATCAGAATTGCTCCCTCCCAGCTACGGAAATTATCGACACCTCTGTCGTTCCTCAGGAGGGTGGATTTGTGCTTCATTTGTACACACTTCACTCTGTGCTGACAGATGTCTTTGGCTCCTTGGAGAATGTCTTTATGAAAAATGTCAGCGATATCAAAATAAGCCACAGGGATTTATTCACATGTTATCACTAGAAAAGATATTCCTCCTCTGTCTTTTATTCCCTGCCTCACAGTAGCAATCATTTTCATATTCGTTTCCACTTAAACATTGATTTTTTTGGTGACTGGGCTGTGCAGCTGCACAGGACATGGAGAGCAGATAAAAACCTTCAGGTGTGGTGAGAATGTCACAGGTGATCTCTCTGTTAATAATAAAATGGTCAAACCTACTGAGGGTGGAGTCATGGAATGCTTTGGGTTGGAAAGGGACCTTAAAGCCCATATTATTCCACCCCCTGCCATGGGCAGGGACATCTCCCACTATCCCAGGCTGCTCCAAGCCCTGTCCAACCTGGCCTTGAACATTCCCAGGAATGGGGCATCCACAGCTTCTGTGGGCAGCCAGCTCCAGTGTTTCACAACCCTCTTAATCAAGAATTTCCTTCTTAATGGTTCAGATTTAAAAAAAAAATTGTCATAATCTGGACACAGCACAAGCCAGGGGCTCTTCCCAGCAGGTGCAAGGAGCAGTGTTCACTCTTTCAAGGGGATGAGGGGTCACATCCCTGGATGTGATCCATGCTGCTTCAGGGGGTTTTGGAGCAAAAAAAACGCCTCAAATATATTTTATTTATTCATCCCGACGTACTGTGTGCATTTTTTTTAGGGCTGGATTTGCTGCTGTCTCAAATGATGACAAGTCTCCTCTTTGTTAGTAAAGTTTTAATTTCTGTTTTGATGCTCAAGGCCATGGTGCCCATTCATTCAAAAATGCAACCCAAAATCATGGAAGTCATGCCTTCCCTCTCTCTTGCAGGAAGGTTTCTCCTTGAAAACAGAGAGAGGCTCTTTACTGGAGCCTGGAGTGACAGGATAAGGGGGAATGGCTTTAAACTGACAGAAAATAGGTTTAAGTTGGGTATTGGGAAAAAATTCTGCCCTCTGAGGGTGATGAGGCCCTGGCATAGGTTGCTCAGAGAAGCTGTGGCTGCCCCATCCCTTGAAATGTCCAAGATCAGGTTGGAAGAGGTTTGGAGAAGCCTGGAACAGTGGAAAGTGACCCAGAAAGCCTCTGCCCATGTCAGGGGGTGGAACTTGATCATCCTTGAGGTCCCTTCTACCCAAACCATTCCAGAATTCTCTGAAATTTACCAGGGTCCTCCCTCTTCAGAATTCTAGAGGGACAAAAAAAAAAAAAAAAAAAAAAAAAAAACAAACAAACAGAAAAATACAACCTTTAAACTTCTTTGAGTAGAAAAATTCTTATTCTGTAATAACAGTGATGGTATTGCACCAAATTCCATAAATAATGTCTTTCAAGGTTTATTGCTCAGACACCTAAAAGGAGAAGATAAAATTGAAATGATCAGATTACAGATGTTGCACAAAGAATGACTTTTCCTGTCTAACGTTAATAGGCAAATAAGATATATTTATGTTCATACATCACCGGTTTTGAACAGAATATATTATTATGCTAAAAATGCCATAAAGATAGCACAGCACACTTGGACTAGCAGTCATCTGTACCAAAACTGACATCCTTGGTTCTTAAACACAAAATCTACAAGACTGTAAGAAATGGGAAAGGGTCAGAGTTAAGGTGACTGGGTTAATTCCACAATTTTAATGCAACATCTGGCTTCCAAGACTCCCTGTTTATCTCAGTTTTTCACCCTTCAGAAATTATAATCTCTGAGATGATCTTGAGGAGATGACTCAGTCTGCTGGAAGCTGAAATCAGCGAGTAAAATCCTGCATCCTCTGAAAATAAATGGCAAAACACATATTGCCCTTAAGAAAAGGCAAAGTTTCTGCCTTAAAGTGTTTTAAACTTGAAGACACAGTCTGAACTTGTCTCCTATGGAAATTGTGATGGAAGGCAGTTTCCTGAAAGGTCTGGAAACAATTAAGAATTGTAGCAGCAGAGATTGGATTGTGTTGGGGGGGGCTTTAGGGATAATTTAGTTCAAATCCCATTTTTTCATTTGCTTCTGTCTAGAGATGAATGATCCAGCCTGGATGTCAGGGACTGCAGATGTTAAATCTGTTTAAAATCCTGTGCATGGGCAGAAAGGACCATCCAGTCCTCCTTCAGTCCAATGTCCTTCCCATGACCCCACAAAGCAGGGCAGGGAGTCAGAGGATGAATCTTACAGCAAAGTCAAATCCTACAGCATGGACCAAAATGGATAAGGGGTCAGCCAGCTCCCAGGTGGGCCAACATCAAAAGCCTAATCCCCTTCCAGACCTTGCAGGGAAAACGGGAGATAAGAAGAGGATTTGTTTACAGGAAAAGCTCTCAGAGTTCAATCAAGGCTCCCCTGGCATCTGGACCTTGCTGCCCTCCCTCGCTTTACAAAAGGCTCCAATTTCACTCCAGTGTTGCAAACTTTGTGAAGGCTGACCTGGAACAGAGACTGGACAGAGCTAGAGAATAAAATAGGGATTTATTAAGAGGCCTCAATGGATACACCTTGGGCAGGACGACCCAAAATGGTCACAAAAAATGGATGACCAGTCATGGGGTCTCTCACTTTTATAAATTTTGATCCATTAGCATATTGAAGTTAATTGTCTAATTACAGCTTTAAGTTATGAAGTCCCATCCTTCTTGTTTTCTCTCTTTGGTCCACATTGTATATGCTCTTGGGCCTAAGATCTGGATCATTTGTCCTTGGTCCCCAGCTAGAGAAGGAATTGTTTTGTCTCCCTGCTCTGTGAAGAGAGCTCACCATCCCCTGATATGAAGCCCAGACCCACACACTAAAGCAGCACAGAATCTGAAAAACACAAAAGCTAAAACTTAAGGCATCAAGATGGCTGAGGAAGAGCTGACAGGAATTAAATCAAGTGGTTGCAGGAGGATTGGGAGGAGCAGGATAAGCGCAGAGAAGTAGGAAATGCCTGACATTTCTCTGGGAACAGAGGGATGCTGTATGTTCTGCACTGGCCTTGCATGAGGCTCAGTGTTGCCATGAAGAACCATCACACACAGTGTAATATCTTATGTCTCTTTCTCTTGACCTGACCCATGACTGTGAGCCTTAAAGATAATGAGATCTGAGATAAGGAGGTCTTTTGGTTCATATCTGTCTCTTCTCATCTCACAGAGTCCTGCTCAAAAGGTCACAACACAGATAACAGCCTCTGCAGGAAGACCTGAACTGTTCATTTGGGCTCCTCTTATTTTTCATCCCGCTGACATCTTCATCAATCCATAATGTCCTCTGCAAGTAATGCCCTCCTTAAATCAGCATATTCAAAGAATTTTTTTTTCTTTGTCTAAAGATGCTGTATTTTGATTTAATCTGATTTCAGTTCAAACTCATGTTCAACCTATTTTTGGTTTTGGATTTTCTTTTTACATGACCAATGTCTGGGTCACCAGTCTGTTGCACAAAATCATGCTGTCAAACAGGAGAAGATGGAAAAATAAGTCCAGTGAAAACCCCCAGAATAATTTTTGCAATGAAAAATAATCAGGGAAAAAACATATCTAAAACCATCTAAATTTTAAGTGTTTTGGTATCAGTATGAAAGTGAAATAAAGTAATTACAGGAATGATTTCACTTGACAGAGGTGTGTTGGGAAGGTTTTGGTCATGGAAGTGTCAGGACCCAGGGCATTCCTCTGCTCGCCCTGGGTGATCCAAGACACTGGCAGGGGGCTCAGAGACCTTGACACGGAGTCAAAAACACCTGTGCCTTTGATTTTAGCCCATGGAAAAAATTACCAACTTTGTGTGAAGATTTACAAGCCACAAGAGTTTGAGTAGGATGATAGTTAATTTGTCACAGGGTGAAAAAGTAGAATTTTAGGGTTTTTAGAATAGGGGTCAAGAGGCAAGATGGAGGAATCTGGGCGTGTCCTGTCTTTCTCCTTCTCCTTCTCCTTCTTGTCCTCCATCATCTGCTGTGATGGTGACACTTTTGGATTGGTTTAGAGTAGGGACAGACTGTCTAACATAGGTGATAGGTATTGGAAAATTATTGTATATAAAGTACACGTAGGTTTTAGTATAAAAATTAACACCACCCAAGGGCAGGGACTGTGCCACAACCCGACCTGCCAGACAGACCTCAGCAGGTCAGAGAAGGAATGTAATAGATAAGAAAAAATAAAAAATCTTGAAAAGCAAAACCAACAAACATCAACTTCTTCTTTGGTCACAAGGTTGGGAAAAAAGACTCTCTAATACCCTGGGAGTAATTTCAACTACAGAAACCAGAGATGGAAGCACCTTGATCCACCTGAGGAAGATGAATACCTGCAACAGAGAGGTGCTGAAAACAAACCAAGCAATTCTTTGCCAGCCTTTCCAAGCTGGGAGCCTCATGGAACTGTCACACACTTTGGTCCATCCCCTGTGTGCTGCCAGCAGGGCCCAGACCCCAGCCATGGAGCTGAGGTTGTTCCCATTGATTTTGTCACATGGTTGTGAGGTGACAGCTGAGGAATTGCAGGGATAAACTCCCTCAGCTCCGTGTGCCTCTCTCTTGCAAGTAGCCTTCTTAATCTTCTCCCTTTTTATCACCCCACTCAATTTCTCTCCAGAGCACAGGTGCCTACCTTGTCCTTTAATGATGTGCCCAAATGGGGAAATCAATGGCATTAAATACTCATGGAATGGGATGTAAATAAGCAGCTATAAACTTACTTAAGAGAGCTTTTAAAGGGCTTTTCAGCCAAAGATGTGCCATAGGAAGTGGGATTTTTTTATACTGATGATTATTCTTCCAATTTACAGAGCACTTTGGAAAATCTTACTGCTTTCCTCAGTGTTTCAGGAATGTATTTAGTTGCAGTTTGCTTGCCGAGAAGAAAAGCAAAGAACAAACAGGAAAAAACAATTTACATTTAAGGAAGTTGAATTAAAATTCTGCTTTTATAGAATCTTATAGAATGGTTTGGGTTGGAAGGACCTTAAAGCCCATCCAGTGCCACCCCTGCCATTTCAGGGACACCTTCCACTCTCCCAGCTTGCTCCAAGCCCCATCCAACCTGACCTTGGACACTGCCAGGGATCCAGGGGCAGCCACAGCTTCTCTGGGCACCCTGTGCCAGGGCCTGCCCACCCTCACAGTGAAAAATTTCTTCCCAATATCCCATCTAACCCTGCCCTTGTAATCTTAGATCAGAACCCACAGTTTGGGTTTGTTTTCTGGAATCATTGGTGCCATATTTCCAACTCCTGTGCTGTACTGGATTAAAACATTGGGCAGCTGAGACTGAACCAGGTCAGGCTGTGAATTTATTCTCTTTCCTGAAGATACCCTGCTTTGCCAGGCAGCCCCTGTGAGTGACAGTCCTTAAGGAATTGTGCCCAAATTTCCCCTGGAGCCAAAGGCTGTGTTCAGCCATAACTGGCTGTCCTTGCTTTAGGCACACAGCCTGTGTGTGGACATGAGGAAATCACTGTTGGCTGTTGTTTTTACCTGGAAATACAGATTCCAAAATGTTCTCATTTGCTGGCTGTGCTCTGATGGCAGTGCCAGTTAAGCAGAAGGCACACAAGCGAGCTCTAAGAAGAAATGTTATGAATAAAGGTGGCAGAGCAGATCACTGTATTTGCTGTACCACCTACAAAGGGAAGAGGACTGAGCTGTCCATGTCAATCTAATTAATTTGTGATCTTGCTTGGAAGCCCTGGAGCTGCCTAGAGCAGTGCCCAGTGCTGGCACCCTGAGTTTGGGTGGCATGAGGGGATATTTGGTCAGTGCCTGGTGGGGAATACAAACAGCTCTTCACAGCTGACCTCCCTTAATGATGACATATTTGGAGTTTTAGACTAACTCCTTTAATTTCTGTCACCATAGAGGAGTGCAGCTCTGTTATTTTATCTCCCCCATGGTTCCAGACCGATGATGAAGGAGAAGCTGCAGCAGGGCATCACGGTGGTGGTTGACAGATATGCCTTCTCTGGAGTGGCCTTCACAAATGCCAAAGGGGTGAGTGAGACCTGCAGCAGCCCCTGCCCCTCTCTCTGCTTGGGGAAGCAGCTCAGGCTGTTGGTGTGGATGGCCCAGGGGCCATTCCTCTGGGAGGTGAGGGATGGAAGGATCAGCTCAGAATTTAACATGGGCCCACCCATCCCCAGAACAAGCAGCAAAACTTATTTGGTGACTATTTGTAAGTCTGGACTGGAAGCTGACCTGTGTGAGTCTGGAGAATGATTCTGGAAGTTTATTAAAGACTCTGTGTACTTGCTCAGGCTGCTGGCCCATCAGTTTGTGGAACAAACCACATGCATTAGAAGGGACCTGTGGAATTCAGCCTGCAGCAGGGCTGACATACACAGGCTGCTTGGGCCTACATCCAGCCAAGGTCTGAGTACCTTCAGGGATGTAGATCCATTCCTTTCTGGGCTCTTCTCTGCTCACCCTCAGAGTAAAAGTGGTTTTCTTCATTTAGCCTGAATTTCCCACTTGTCCTTGCCATGGGCAGGGACACCTTCCACCATCCCAGGCTGCTCCCAGCTCTGTCCAACCTTGGACACCTCCAGGGATCCAGGGGCAGCCACAGCTTCTCTGGGCACCCTGAGGTGCCTGCCCACCCTCACAGGGGAGATTTTCTTCTCAATATCCCATCTAACCCTGCCCTTGTAATCTTAGCTCAGATCCCACAGTTTGGGGTTTTTTTTGGAATCATTGGTGCCATATTTCCAACTCCTGTGCTGTACTGGATTAAAACATTGGGCAGCTGAGGCTGAACCAGTTCAGCACCCTCACAGGGAAGAATTTCTTCTCAATATCTTGGGAATTCCCACTTGTGCCTTTTGGCTTTCAGAAAAGTCAGCTCTGTCAGCCTCCCTTGGAGCCATTCTGCACAGACACTTGTCCCACTCCCTCAGAAGTGTCCTGTTCCTGCTGAGCAGCCACCAGTCCTCTAGGAGTGGTCACAGAAGCTCCAGCCATGCCTGCAGCACCAGCTGTGACCTGCATTCATTCCTGCCCAAGCCTTTCCTGCTTCCTGGAAGGACTCAGGAGATCCTGGGCCCCCAAGCCCTGCACCCTCACCTGCATCTTCTCCCACCCTCCTGCTTGCCTGGACATTGAGACAGATGCATTGAAGCATTTAGGTGCTAATTGGGTGTCTGCAAAAGCCCCAAATTAAGAGCCAGGATGTGTAACACGAGCTGATCACCCCAAAATAATGATCCCAAATCCACATGGACAGAGCAAGGAATGCTCTGCTGCTCTCTGGTGGGGGAAAAAGGGTGTCCTAAAGTGTCTGCCTTTCTTTGGATGTAGCTGGTGACCTGCAGGGCTCAGCCATGTGGATGCCACCCTTGGGAACAGGGATGGCATCCTTTGCTGCTGGAATGGGCCTCCTCTGCTTCTTAAAAAATGGAGTTTGGCATGTTTTTCACTCAAAAAGCATTCCCAGGAGAAGGGGAGATGTTGATGCCCATACCTAACACTAAAGTCTGCCAGATCTCACACCCAAGATGTTGTGGCACTTTCAGCTCCTCTTATCCCCTCATGGCATTGAAAAACTCACTGCACATACATCCCAAAAATACCCAGATTACCAGGATACAGAACATCTGGGGAAAACTGGAGGGGCAGATGTGCCAGCTCCTCTTAGAGGGATTTAAGATGTGGATGAGCAGTAAGTGGACTCTGTAGTCTCACCAACATCATGGATTCATTCATGGATGCCCTGGTGAAACTTCAGACCTGTCAGCAAAATGCACAAGCTGGAAAACTGCATCTGTTGTGTCTGGGCTGAAATTCCTGGGGAGGTGAGTATTGGGAAGGTGCCTCCATGGGCTCAGAGAGATCTGCATTGCAGCTGTGTGGTGCTGGTGTTTGGGAGCAGCTTTCTTCTGGACTCAGCAAGTTTTTTGGAGTGGCACTGGCTGTGTGGAGGCTCAGAACGTGCCTTGGTAGAGCTCAGATGGGATCTGCAGCAGAGGCTTGAAAAGATTTCAGTCTCTGAACACCTGACAAAACCTGCTCAGCCCCAGATGAGCAGGGCTGAATTCCCACATGCTCAGCTGGCCTATCACCTGTGCAGGGTTTTGGGTTGCAATCCCTGCCATCCTGGGCTGTTCCTTCCCCACATCACTCTCCAGCCAACCTGCTGCTGTCCTGTGTCTCACCTCACACTCTCTTGTCCTTGCTTGGGGCAGAACTTTGGCCTGGACTGGTGCAAACAGCCTGATGTTGGGCTCCCAAAGCCAGACCTGATCCTGTTCCTCCAGTTAAACCCAGAAGCAGCAGCAGAACGAGGCAGCTTTGGGCAGGAACGTTATGAGACCAGCTCCTTCCAAGAGAAAGTTCTTCAGTGCTTCTATTGCCTCATGGAGGACAAGAGCCTCAACTGGAAGGTGAGAATTAACTCCTATGGGTTTGTCATGGACTGAGAGTCTCTAGTGAGAGCTCCCAAATTCTGCCTGTCACATCCCTGTGCTGCCCCTTCCCACTTTGCTCAGTGGGACACGTTGGGGACCAGCCAAGGGCACTGTGAGATGTGGCAGAGAGGGCAATTCCCAGTTCCAGGAGACCTGGGATGAATCCCCAGCTTACCTGCCTCTGTCACACACCCCAGACACTGCCACCAAAAAATATCCAGCAGCAGCTCCTTCTGTTTCCCTTCACCCACCCTCACATCTACTTCTTAAATGTCTATTCCTACCTATTTTGATTTCTCCAGAAACTGCAGAGAGGTGTAATTAGCTCATTTCACTACTCAGGAAGAATAACATTGAGTAATGGGGGGTAAGCAGATGTTAACAGCAAGGTTTTTCTGATTTCTGTGTTCTCTGTTATCTGTCCTGTATTTTTGTTGTCTTGGAAACAGACAGTGGATGCTTCAAAGAGCATTGAAGACTTGCACAGAGAAATCAAGTCCATTGCAAAGGAAACTATGCAGGAGGTTCAGAATAAACCTTTGGGAGAACTCTGGAAATGAAACCACACAGGTCTAAAAGAATAAAGGAAAGGTCACTTTTTGTGGAAAGGTCACTTTTTGTATCTTCTGCACTTGGATGACTGTGACATGCCAGCAGCAAAGATCCTGTGTATTCTTTTGGGTCCAACATGCTGCTGATGTCCATTTTCTGCTCCTCCCTTCCAGCCTGCAGAGTACCTTCTGCATTTTTTAAATGAGCATGCCATGAGTGTGTATAAAATTCTTTGTCAAAACCTCCCTGTTCTAGCTCCAGTCCTGGAGTGCAGATGTGGATGTGGAGCTCAGGGCCATCCCTGGACACAGACAGTTCCCATTTTTAGGGAAATGCCACATTTCTGATCATTCTTCCTCTCTAGAAATGCACCCCCCCTCCATGCTCAAACCAGTTTGTAGAGCATTTGCTAATAAATTACCCTTTTAAGCATTTGGCACAGAGCATTTTTTTTAGTATGATAATTTATCTTCTAGAAGGATACATGGGAGGTGAAAGTGCTGCAGTTTAGCACTAAACCCAGGGAAAACTGTTTGCTAGAGCTGTGGAACAAAAGGGAGAGGTGAATTCAAGCCTTCTCCCCAGCTGTGAGCAGGTAAGAACCTGAAATAAATGGATGTGCTCATAGCAAGGCCAGTCTGGAGGACAAGAGGCACATAAATTATTTTAGAGTGGCCAAGATGAGAGGAACAGTCACTGGTGGCTCCTGCACACACCCCAGTGCAGTCTGAAAGCAGACCAGCTGTGAATCACCTAAATCACCAGAACAAACTGGAATATGAATAATTTCCAAGAGACACTGAGGGATGGGCATGGCCAGGGGAGTTCAGATCTCTCTGCTGAATGTTTGACTCACCTTCCAGCAGGGTGGAGTGCTCTGATCTCCACAGACTAAACCCTCTCTAACCCAGAGAGAGGCAGATTGATTCAGGAGCAGGGAGAGGAAGCTAAATATTTAAAACAACATTGTTAATACAAGCATCAGCTACAATGACAGCAGCTTCTCTCCACAGCTGCCCAGCACCTGGCAGCCAGACACTGCTGGTGAAGGAGGTGAGCCCTGCAATGCTGCATCAGGCCCTGACTAACACTGGGACAAGGCAACACTGAACAGCCAGGAATGCCTTTAAAGATCTAAGAGAGCTGAGCTTAGCTCTGTTATTGGGGTTGTGTGAACACTCAGGTAAAATCTTGTCTGGCAGAGCTGTCCTCAAACATACAACCATGAATGTGAATTAACAGTAGAATCACAGACTGATTTGGGCTGGGAAGGGATCTTAAGGATCATCTTTTTCCATGGTCAGGGACACATTCCACTATCCAAGGCTGCTTCAAGCTCTGTCCAAGCTGGCCTTGAACACTTCAGGGATGGGGCAGCCACAGCTGCTCTGGGCAACCTGCGCCAGGGCCTGCCCAC
>JAXCLO010000114.1:151072803-151085654 GCA_035583995.1 Arremon aurantiirostris
AAATCAAGCCTTCTGAAACATGGAGTCAGATCCTCATCTCTTCCCTCATCCTCAGACCCCTGTGAACACCGTCACACAAAGGGTCTGGTCCTGTGAAGGGAAGGAGAAAAAATCCCTCAGAGGGCTGGGACACGGTGGTGACAGTGACAACAGCACTGGCACCCGTGTCCTGCATTGAAACACCACATCCAAAGACAATGGAAAAAGGAGAACATGAATCCAGCACTGAATTTGAGCCTGTTTGATGCAGACTTTGTCTCCATGGTGGAATTCCTCTGGTCCTCTCTGCAGGGAAAAAATTGGACTATGATGATCCTTGTGGGTCCCTTCCAGCTCAGGGTATTCCACAATTCTCTGATTCCATCAGCTGCTGGGAATGCAAAAAAAAAAACCCTCTCTGAAGTGATAATGTGCAGTAATTGTTCATCTGGTTTAACCTTGCCAATTTCTCATGACCTGCAGTTAAATATTCCAGCACCTCGAGTTCATTACAGCTTTCCTACTAATTATATCTCCTAGCAGACCTCCTACCAGCTAAATCTCAGGAGCTGGAAGCGCTCAAACTTGTAATTTTTTTTTTCCATCCTACCTTTCTTTGGAATTCCTCTGATATTTTCTTTCTGCTTCTGTGCACAAGCCCTTAAAGTCATTCCCACGCTCCGAAGTCCGACTCCCACTTGCTGCCTCAACCCAGATCCAAACTTTCCTCCTGTTGCTTTCTCCAGCAAATTCTAGTTTAACTCAGTGCTCAGATCAGTTTGTGACAGGCCTTGACAATTCTGAGGGAGAAGGGAAAGAAAGAGAAAGAAGAAAAGAAGAGGAGGGGAAAGAAAAGAAGTCTTGTAAAGATTAGTTTCTCAAGGGGGAACTGAAAACAAAAAACCCCTCACACTGGAGGGAAAGTTTAATTAAAAAGAGCAGAGTTTTTAATTACCAGGGAAATCTACTTGAATGATTCATTTGCATAATCCCGAAGGCAGTGGAAGAACAGGCAGGAACAAGATAAGGTTTTCTTTACAATCCTCCTCTTGCTTTTCCCTATCTCTCCAAAAATGACTCTGATCCCTCACTGCTCCCCTCTCTCCTTCCCTGCTGCATTGTTCTTACATCTGATGGCACATTTTGGCCTCAGGCTACTCCTGCTTGTTTGGCTCTTCCTTTGTTCTGGGATGATCCATTTTGGTACAAATCCTGCACCTTTCCACATTTTGGGGTTGTCCAGGGGTGATGAACCCATCCCTGCCTCTTTCTCCCGCAGTATCCAGGCCCTGCTGAATTGGCTGAGCACCAATGAGTGGTGACACTCAAAAGTGAGAACACAGAGCAATTTGGCAGCAGAGGAGGTAGCCAGAAGGCCAAATCACCTTGAGCCACCTTTGGAGGTCAGCAAAGGAAGAACAATTAACCCAGCACAGCCAAGGCCACCACAAAACCACATCCCCAAGTGTCACACCCACACACATTTTAAGTCCCTCAAGGTATTTAATTTATTTATTCATAATTTAATTTATTTAAAATTATTTTTTAATTATTTCAATAAGACTAATAATTAAATAAAATAATATTTAAATATTAATTATATAATTTTAAAATTATTAAAAAATTATAACATTATAAAAATTATTTAAAAATTAGTTTAAATTCATAATTTAATTTATTTATTCAGCCACTTCCCTGGGCAGCCTGTTCCCGGGCTTGACAACCATTTTGGTGAGGAATTTTTTTCCAAATCGTAGCAACATTTAGACTGGAAAAGTCCTCTAAGGTCATCAAATCCAACTGTTCCCCCAATACAGCTGAGCCCAGCACTCAGTCACATCCCCAAGTGTCACATCTCCCCATCTTTTAAATCTCTCCAATTATGGTGACTCAGCCACTTCCCTGGGCAGCCTGGCAACCATTTTGGGAAGTTTTTCCTAATAACCAATCCAAATCTCTCCTCGGGCAACCTGAGGCCGTTTCCTTTTGTCCCATCACTTGTCACTTGGAAGAAGGGACAGACACGTGATCAGTGGTCAGCCCTGCCCAATCCTCCTCTGGAAGATGAAAAGGAGGCTTGAAATGAGCTTTTATCTCCAAGTGTGATGATTCACATGCTTTTTATCTATGTTATTGAGTTGCTACCCATTGAAAGGCTCATTCCTTTCTGACATGCCAGAATTCAGGGACAAAATCCTCACACTCTGCCCTGCCTCTGATAAAATGCCACCTTGTCCCTTCACACACACCTGGCCTGCACCCCTCTGATTTCAGGGAGTTGTGGTCCAGCAAATCAGCAGATGGGAAAAAACAGTTTATATCCCAAGTGAGGAGTTTATGTCCCAAGCAAGGTCTCACTCCCAAGGCAGACAAGGAGCCCTGGTGTGGTGGCGTTCACAGGGGTCCCAGGACGAGGGAAGAGATGAGAATCTTGACTCCATGTTTCAGAAGGGTGATTTATTTATAATAAATAAATTTATTTATAATAAATAAAAATTATTATATATATTATATTAAATATATTATATATAAAATATATTATATACAATATTAAAATTTAATTATATATTTTATTATCTATGTTATTTTATTATATATATTATATTAAAAGAAAATTATACACTAAAACTATACTAAAATAATAGAGGAAAGGACTTCATCAGAAGGCTAGCAAGGAAAGGAATGGAATTGGAATGATAATAAAATCTTGTGACTGACCAGACAGTCCGAGACAGCCGGACTGTGATTGGCCATTAATTAGAAACAACCACATGAGACCAATCAAAGATGCACCTGTTGCCATCCACAGCAGCAGATAATTATTGTTTTTCTTTTCCTCTAAGGCCTCTCAGCTTCTCAGGAGAAAAATCCTGGCAAAGGCATTTTTCAGAAAATATCATGGCTACACCCTGGCTATTTTACCTGCCCGTAGAGATCCAATTCCACCAAAAGAAGGACACCTGAGCTCTCCCCACCTGGCCATGGTCACGTTCACCACAGCCCAGGGCTTGGGGGAGTGGAGAACCCCACGCTGCCCTCAGAGCTCCTCCAGACAAGCCTGGATTTGAGTGGGTGCACAGAAATCAATATCCAGCCAGGAGAGGCGTTCATCTCCCCTGGATCACAGCACTTTGCCCCTGGATGACCCCTTTCCTCCCTCAGTGCCTGCTGAGCTGCCCCATCCATCCCCTGCTCTGGAAGCTTTGCAGGTTTTTTCTTACAGCAGCGCTTGAAAAGGTCTTTTGCTTGCGCTGCTTTTGAGCCTCAGATGTGAGAAAATTGATGGGAGCAGCACGGGTGTCCGACCTTTCCAGACCTCCTGACGTTCCTGGCATGAACACGTGTTTGGGATGCTGGGAGCCAGGATGGATCAGAAGACAACAATCCTGAAATGTGAGAGATGAAAAAAACAACCAGCTTAAGAAACACAGCAAATATAAGTCCCAAAATAAAGGAAATTGTAAAGATCCGGAGAGGAGCAGGGAATATTGTTCAGTTGGATGCAGGGAGACCACGTGTGTCCAAATCAGGATGTCACCACGGAGCAATTTATCCCTCCAGCCCTCTCTGACCCACAGGATGGAGTGTGGGAAGTGCCAGCTTGGTGTCTGTGACTTAAGGCTGATGGATGGGATGTGGAGCATGGATTTTTCGTGTTTAATTAAGCTGAGGGGGTGACAGGCACCACAGGAAACCTCCAGAAAATTGATTTTTCCTCACATATCCACCCACGCAGGAGCTGTGTTGTGTGCAGATGCCTGGAGGGTGTATTTTGGGGATCTGCCTGTGTTTTCTTTGTCTGTTGAACTTAAAACCAGGCAAGGTTTGTGGAAATACCTAATGGTTCTTCAAAAATTAATGTAGCATCTATATTTACATTATATTTTGGGTCTATTTTAGGTTTTCCAGGGATGCTCCATCCCTCAAAGTGTTGTGGGAGCAACGTGGTCTAGTGGAAGGCTCCCTGTATATGACTGGGTGGAACAAAATGAACTTTCAGGTCCCTTCCAGCCCAAACCATTCTGTGATTTTTATTATTTCATAGTAAATTTTATATTAAATATGAATATTCATGCTCACAACCTTCACTCCCTCTTGAGACCATTCCTAATAACCAATCCCAGTTTGACCAGTGCAGAAAAGGCAAAAAATGGGGAAACAAGGGAAGTTCCACCTGCCTGGAAAATATCAGTTGCCAGAAGTGCATATTAAATATGAAGATTCATATTCATCCACAGAAAACAGAGTGTTCAGAGACGTCTATTAGTGGTGTGTGGATTTAAGGAAAAGTGTGGCTTTTATGAGGAAAAAACACATGGAAAAATGTTTTAGGGACATCAGATCCTACACCCAAAAGGAGATGCTGGAATTGAACTGGTGTTAGTGACTGTGGAAAATCAGGGATGAGAATCCAGAGGGGAGTTGGGCAAGTTTATAATAGTGCAAAGAGGCCACTGCCCATCCTCTCAATGCTCCAGAGCTGCAACTTGGGTACCAGAGCTCAGGTTTTGGTTCTCCAAGGTCATTCCATACTTCCCCCAGTCCAGTATGATCCAAAATTCACTCAAATCTATCTCCCTGTGATTTTGTGTGTCTTGCCACCTCTTCCTTTCTTTCTGTCCTCCCTCCACCTCCATCCCATGGCAGCCTGCTCTGCCTCCCTGCCATGCAGACAAGAGCTCTCCTCTCTCAGGTGTTTCACCAAGCATCTCACACATTAAAGCCTTCAAACTCATTTTCACAAAATCCCAGAATGGTCTGGGTTGGAAAGGACATCAAAAATCATCTCATTCCACTCCTCTGCCATGGGCAAGGACATCTTGCACTAGACCAGGTTGGTCCTGTCCATCCTGGCCTGGAACACTTCAAGGGATGGCACAGCCACAGTTTCTCTGGCCAAAAAATTCCATTTCCTGTTCTGGGTCAGCGAAGAGGATAGAAAGGGGAAAGAGATGAGACAAACACCTGCTAAGGTGTATCCCATATATCCCATTTCCTTGGCAAACCAGTCTGGAAATGCAGCCTGCCATGAGTGATGCGTTGTAATGAACTGAGTGAGTGGCTAAACACATGAATCGAAATAAAACAATTTCAAATAAGCCCCATGAATTAAAATAAAACAATTTCAATCAAGGCCTCACCAAGCTGCTTCTTGCAGGCTCAGCACTCAGGAGTGCAGATTTCTGGAATTACTGATCTCTGGACAGCTCCCTGTTCTGTCACTCCTGACATCAAACCTCATCTCCAGTGGCCTGGAGGAAAAGAAATCTCTCCTGTTGAGTTAAATAGGAGATAATTCATTGGGCATGTCCTGGGGTGGCCCTTTCCCAGTCACGGGCCAGCTGTGCTGTGAACAAGCCCCTGCAGAAATTCCAGCAGCTGATCTGTGCTCTCACATCCTCCTGCACTCCACTGAGCTCAAACTGCAGCAGTTTAGCAGAGAAACATGGAGTGGGTTGGAAAGGAACTTAAAGGTCATAAAAAATTCTCATCCATCCTCCACTGGGCAAAACACAGCTGCAGTCACCTCCAAGAGTGCCCACAATTGGGATTTTGTGAACTCCTACCAGTTCAGGGCATTCAAACAGAAATATCTCAGATTTATCCTGGGAAAATTGGGCAGGGAAGCCCAAAGGCAGATCTTTTCTTGTATATAAGCAAAAAAAAACCCCAAATCTGAGACAGCTAAATATCAGCTTTCATGGAATGAGGGGGAACTTCTAGGCAGGAGCTCAGCAGTCCCTGCTCTTCACTCAGGATTTGGCTTTCCAGGAGCACTTTGCTCATGGGGACAGGGAGCAGAGGAAGGGCCTCACCTCTCAGTGTTCACTCAATTGCTAAATCATGGGAATATGGAATGGTTTGGGTTGGGAGGGGCCTTAAAGACCCTTTAGTTCCATAACCTATTAAATAAATAAATAAATAAAGCTCATCAGAGTGCCACAGTTCAGGCAAGATGATCCATGAGTCTCAAACTGATGTCAGGTGGGACAGGAGAAATGAGATGGCAATTATCAGCTGGTGATGGCAATTATCAGCTGGTGATGACAATTATCAGTTTCTAAGCCCGAGAATCAATTCTACACAAAATTGTGGGGAAAAAAAAGAAAAAAAGAAGCTAAATGATGCAATCAATAAAGAACCAGAGGGTCAGAACACAATTAATGTCAGTCAAAGTGCTTTATGGAAGGGAACCTTGTCAAGCCAGCCTGATTTTGTTTCTGAGGAGATAAAAGATTGGTGATACTGGGAACTGCCTCAGTGTGAGACTTTTCTAAAAGGTTTGATTCATTTCCAACAGTCATATTAAAGCAAAAAAAAAAAAAAAAGAGAGAAATACAAATATCAAATCAATTAAAAGTTCATCAAATAACAGATCTCAGGAATCATTTGTCAATGGAAAATCATCACTGATGCAGGTTCTGCAAGAAGGTTTCAGCATTGTTATCAGTGATCTGGGAAGAAGAATAAAATCACTGCTGACAGCATTTCTAAAAGATGATGATTGCCTCTGAGTAGGGCAGAGGGATTTTACAGAGAGATTTGAATGTTGGGGGAAATGGGACCAAGATGAGTCAAGTCAGTCCACCTGAATGCAAAATTTTGTATTCAGAACCAAGAAATGAGGCTCAACTTATCCAAATTCCTTCCAGTTCCTGAAGGGAGCTGACAAGAAAGATGTGGAGGGACCAGTTACTGGAGTGTGGATTGACAGGACAAGGGGGAATGGCTTCAAACTGATGCAGTGTGGATTTAGATTGGATAGCAGGAAGAAATTCAGGATAGTGAGGTCCTGGCACAGGTTTTCCCAGAGAAGCTGTGGCTGCTCCATCCCTGGAAGTGTCCAAGGCCAGGTTGGATGGGGCTTGGAGCAACCTGGGATAGTGGAAGGTGTCCCTGCCCATGGCAGGGGGTTGGAACAAGATGATCTTGAAGGTCCTTTCCAACCCAAACCATTTCATGATTCTCCCAAAACCGAAGCTAATTAGGGAAGTTTTAATGAAGATAAGGCAGTAAAATGCAGAACCTAAATATTACCTGTGGATTTTTCTATGAAAGCTCTGCTTCCTCTTCTTGTTTCTCCTCATGGCACAAAACTCACATTTAAACTTGTGAGGGACTAGATGTAACTCCCCAAGGACTCTTCATGTCCAAATCTTTGCCATCACTTTCCTCTCTATTTTTTATCCCAAAGCAGAAGATCAGGACACTTTTCTGAGTGGGCTCTTTCACTCCAGGGCACTTTCCTGTGTGGATTTCTCCATTTCATCACAAACAAAAGTAGTTACTTCACGGAAGATCCACGTATGACTTATCTCCCAAAGTTCAGGGTGAAGAAATAAAGTGCACAGGGCTCGTTTGTGCTCTATTTAACTTCCAGTGAAGTGATGATGATGCCTCAAAGCTGCCTCCCAAGAGTTGTCTGCAGCCCCTGAGCCAAATGCCAGCCAGGAACAGAAATCTCCAGGAAAGGAGCAGACAAACATTGTCTTTTATAGCTTGGAAACAGCTGTTCCTGCCTCCAGGCCCACACACTCAGGACTCGCTGACCTGGTTTACCCAGCCCTTGGTTTCTGGTTTATATCCCCATGTCTGCTGATAATTGATGCATTTCTAATTGTTATTTACACTCAGTTAAAGTGAATATTGGTAATTAATTATCTCTTGCTTTGCTGAAATAATTGTACTGCGAGCAGAAATAGCGAAAGTGAAGGCAAATTATGCAAATTCTTTAGTGAGAGTGATTAGGCAGGGGGGTTGTCTCATTTTTGTTTTGTTCTAGGAGGCTTTTTGAGGGTTTTTTTGAGCTTGTTGCTTTTTTCTTCCCTGCACTGAACTTTCTGAACCTCTAAAACACCAACCTGGCATCTTTTCTTCAAAACAGCTTTGCAAAGAGGATAAAGATGGAAATAAAGAGACATATGGTGCACATGAGCCTAATTCATGCAAAGTTGCTCATCCTGGGCAGATGGAAATGGATGTTTGAGTGCCTTGGCTGGAAAGATGCCTTAAAACTCACCTTCTTTTTATTTTCCCTTTGTCATCAGCCTGGCTAATGAGCAGCCCCAAGGCAAGTTTTCTTGCTGCTCAGACTCTTGTGCAAATTAATTTTGCAGCTGTGTGTCTTCCTTGCCCCTCTTCTCCTGAGTTTGGATGACAGATTTATTTCTTGAGTGACAGCATATCCAAAGCAGACCCAAATATTCCCAGTCCTAATGAGGAAGGGGCTTATCTGATTTGGAAGACAAAGGGAAAGGGGAAGGAGAGACAAAAATGTGTTTTGGACTTCCCCACCAGCCAATGGGATCTCCTAAACTCACTTATTCTTCTCTTTTTCCTCCTTGCATGTCTTAATATCCTGTCTGAAAATATCAGCCTGCCCTAGGCACAGCTCATGTCAAATTATTGACTGCCTGGAGCTTGGGGGAATTCGTAAGAGATCCATCACTTCATTCTCTTCTTTTTTCCTTTTTTTTTTAATCCGCTCTCTTTTTTCTCTCATCCTTCTTCCATTGCATCACTGATCCATCAGACATTGATCTTCACATAAAGGTGCAAAGTGAGTCAACAGGCTCCTGCCACATTTTATTAAGCAGCTTTCCACTGGGAATCAAAAGACATTGGATAAAAGAAAGTGTGGCCAGTATCCTGAAATAACATCCCCCAAAACTCTTCTCTGAGAGTGTCGGCAAGATTCTGGGTTTTAAGACCCCGAAGCAGTTCAAGACTTAAGAAGGATCAGATGGTGTCTGGTTGTATAAATTTAAATCCCTGACAGCTTTAAAGTGAAAAGGAACAGGTTTAGATTGGATGTGAGAGAGGAATTCTCCCCTGAGGGTGGTGAGGCCCTGGCTCAGTTGTCCAGAGAAACATCCAAGGCCAGATTGGATGGGATTTGGAGCAACCTGGGATAGTGAAGTTATCCCTGCCCATGGCAGGGTGTGGGAATGAGATGAATTTGAAGGTCCATTCAAACCCAAACCATGATTCCATGATCTTTAACCACAGTAGCTCAGATATCTGGATAGGATTTTGAGGAACCAAATCCCTCAAAAAGATTTTCCTGCTTTATCTATAGCTCATAATTTTATGTATTTTCCTCTGTTTAGAGGCTTAGAGGTATTTGGAGAGCAACTTGTGCTAACAGGATTTCATGGAATCATGGTTGGAAGGGACCCACAAGGATCATCAAGTCCAACTCCAGGCCCTGCATAGAGAAGTCCAACAATCCCAACTTGTGGCTGAAGTGTTGTCCAAAACCTTGTTGAACTCATTTTCCTTTCTGGTGAAAAAGAAGAAGTCAAATTATTAATAAAACAATAAATGTGTTTTTTTAGAATATAAGATATTCAATGGAATATTAAACCAAATACTAAATCCTGATCAGTTCAGTGGGAATGTCCCAACATTTTTTGCAAATCCCAGCACTGTTTTTATGGTTTATCTTGCACAGCAGATGTCCTCATTGCCAAGCTGCTTGGATTTTTCAGGAATGAGATTGTGAGACTCATTCTTCTCCTGTAGTTTTTTTTTTCCCCTATCATTTTGAAATTCAGAGGAAAAGCATTTCCTAAATGAGGGCACAGCTGGAATTTCCACTGCAAGGTGGGAAAAATGAAGGAATTTATAGAAAGGTGTTTGTGCACAAGGCAGATCCTCTGGGAATGAGCTGGAGGCAGAGAATTCTTCACCATTAATGTCCTTATTTTCTCAAGCTATCAAACCAATGCAAATCCTTTCTCATGGCTGGAGTTTGGAAAATGTAGAACACATTTTCTCCTTCAACGTCCTTCAGGACGTGGCTTGTTGCAACCACAGTTGTCATCTACACTTGAGAGAGAAGATGATGGATTTGTTCATCAGCTTCATAATTCTGATGTTATTGAAATTACACCTGCAAAGGAAAAAGAGAGCTGAGTTAGGAGTTTGTGCCTTTGACCCATTCACAAGGTCCTTGAGCTGACACAGTTCTGCTGAAATTCTTCCCAACTCCCACATTTTGCATGGATTTGTCTGTGTCACGTAGAAAAAGATGGAAAAGTTGTCCTCAAGTGCAATATCCACACTTTTTTCGAACACTTTCAGGAATGGTGAGTTCATCACTTCTCTGGGCATCTTGTTCCAATGCTTGACAATTCTTTCCATGCAGAACTTTTTCCTAATATCCAATTTAAACCTCCCCTGAATAAAATTTGAGTCATTTCCACACCTGAATTTTGAAATGCTGTACCAGCTTCTCCCACAGTTCAAAGGGGAAGGAAGTAGAATTATTTTCCCCACAGGAATTTGGGTTTTGGCCCTGCACCTCAGTCCCTCAAATGATTGTTATGAAAAGCCATGGCTGTCTGCTAAACAAGGATGCAAAGGGAGAGCAAATGATTCCAGGATAAAGAGTGAAAAATGAGAAGAACTCTTTAGGAAAATGACAGAAGAGAGGGGAGAAAGCCTCGCAGACAATGGGAGATTTTCAATACAGCTCTTAAAAGACCTCTGTCATCCTACTTAAATCTGTCTCCTCTTCAGAGTGGTTATTTCAGCACAGAATCATGGAATTATTAAGGTTGGAAAAGGCCCCTGGGATCATTGAGTCTAACCCACCACCTTCTTGTCAACAAGACAGTGAGTGCCACTCACTGTCAAAAATTGAGTCATTTTTTAAACACCTCCAGGGATGGGGACTCCACCACCTCCCTGGGCAGCCCATTCCAATGTTTAACAATGCTTTCCATGAAGAAATTCCTCCTGGGAATTGCATTCTGAACTCCACCAAGAGATCTAAGACACCACCAAATATTCATGGGTTTGAGGAGATCCAGCAATGAAAAACATTTTTTAAGTTGACACTTAAAAAATGCTGAAGTTGGGCTTTAAACAGATCACGACAAGTGGGAAGGGCAACTAAAACTTTGAAAATGCCAAATGAAATGGAGACAAGAGGAAAACTTAAGGCACTGGAATTACCCAAATTGTTTGGGAACATTAAATTAGTTCCATTGCATTTCCTAGGAAAAGAAATATTTTTTTTCCTGTGTTTTCAAGGGTTTAAATAAATGCTGGGACTAACTTGGAGTAACTTGGAGTTATTTAGGGAACATCAGCATCATGCCTTTGCTCTGAGCTGAGGGGTTGCCTAAGCCCAGGTCATGCAGAGCAAGGGCTTGTGTGGGAGAACTAGAGCCTGTGCTTGAGCTTTGATCCTCAGGAATGGAAGATTTTCCAAAAAAGATGTTACAGGTGCAACTGTCCCAGGAGTTTGAGCAGATCAAATCAGCACAAACTCTCTTTACTCCCAGCTCCAAAGCCTTCAGTTTCTCTCCGATCTGCCTTTAGTTTGAGCAAACGTACAAGATTTGTCCTTGGAACTGGAAATATTCCCTCCCTTCCCAGTCATTTGGTGCGAGCTAGTATCCAAGGTTATTTTGACTTTTTTCTTTTCGATGATAAATCAGAGAGAGAGCTGTTGATGGAGAAACCTTTTTGTCCAGGTACAATAAAGGAAGGAGCTCTTGGCTGCCATTTGCCCTCTGGCATTTTTCAGTGGTAGAAAACAAGAAAGAGAAATGAGAACAGCCTTTGGATTGGAGCAAATCCTCATCTTCCAATGGAAGCTGCTTCCCTTTGGTCAACTTTTCAACTTCTGCCAGGGGGTGAATGTGACAGCTTGTTCCTTTTCTTTCCCACCTGAGACTTCGGCCTGAAGAACGGCTCGTGGCTGCTCCTTGGAGCCCCTGGTTAAAAATAAATGTGGTTTGCAGAGGCAATTTGGATTCTGGCAGCCCTGCTGCAGGGAGAGCTCAGTGCCCTCTCCGTGTCTCCAGCTGGTTTTCCCTCTTGAAACATTCCACACTCCACAAGTGGGATAATCCCACACCAGGGCTGCTCCAGCTCGTTATCATGGGGATGCAGGATGTGCAAAGCCAATGCTCCCCTCTTTGGAGTTGTGTTGGGAAATAATTGCCCTAATTCTCCCTCCCAGACAAGGTTAATTAGTGCTGCATCCCATTCCACACCTCCAATTTTCTTTTTCAGCATCAGAAAAACAAACTAATCCTCATGGGAATTAAAGATGGACCATGGGGACCAAAGTCCCCAGTGGAGCAAACAGTTTCCTAGTCCTGCTTTGAGTTGGAGGGATTATTCCTCGGAGAGACAGTTTTCAGGGTTAGTCCTAGACTTGAGCAGAAGAAATAGCCTTTGGAAATCACACAGTGTTGTACTTCCCTTGAGAATTCCCAGACCTGGAGATTGATTTGGAACATAAGTGATGAAGAGCAACTGAGGGATTTGGGAATGTTCAGCCTGGAAAAAGAGAGGATCAGGGGGGACTTTATCACTCCCTACAACTCCCTGACAGGAGGGTGCAGCCAGGTGGGAATTGGTCTCTTCTCACAGGGAAAAAATGACAGCACAAGGGGAAACAGCCTCAAGTTGAGCCTGGGAAGGTTCAGGTTGCATATTAGGGAACATTTCCTCACTGGAAGAGTGGATAAACATTGGAACAGTCTCAGGTTTCTGTGATTGAAATGGCTCCCAAGGTATTAGAAAGTCTCTTTTTTTCCTAGCCCAGCAACCAAAGAAGAAGTCAAGACTCGTCGATTCTGCTTTTCAAGGTTGTTTATTTTTTCTTATCTATAACATTCTTTCTCTGACCTGCTGAGGTCTGTCTGGCAGGTTGGTTGCAGCACACTGACCGCCCTTGAGATGGTGTTAGCTTTTTATACTAAAAACCATGTGTACTTTATTTACAATAATTTTCCAATACCTATCACTTATGTTAGACAGTCTGTCTCCATTCTAAACCAATCCAAAAGTGCCACCATCACAGCAGAACATGGAGGACAAGAAGAAGAAGAAGAAGAAGAAGAAGAAGA
>JAXCLO010000114.1:151085754-151098482 GCA_035583995.1 Arremon aurantiirostris
GAGGAGGAGGAGGAGGAGGAGGAGGAGGAGGAGGAGGAGGAGGAGGAGGAGGAGGAGGAGGAGGAGGAGGAGGAGGACATGCCCAGATTCCTCCATCTCGCCTCTTGAACCCCCATTCTAAATGTCCAAAATTCTACTTTTTCACTCTGTGACAAATTAACTATCATTCTATTCAAACTCTTGTCTCTTGTAAATCTTCACACAAAGTTGGTAATTGTTTCCATGGGTTAAAATTGAAGGCACAGGTGTTTTTGACTCCGTGCCAGGGTCTCTGAGCCCCTTGCCAGGATCTTGAGTCATCCAGGGCTGTGAGAGGAATGTCCTGGGTTCCGACACCTCAGGATAGTGGTGGAGTCACCACCTGTGGAAGTGCTTGTAAAAGGATTAGACCTGGCACTTTTCCTCGTGGTTTATTGGATATGGTGGCATTCGGCCAAAGGTTGGTCTTGATGAACTTGGAGGTCTTTTCCAACCTTAACTATTCCATGATTTTCCATCCCACAACACCAATTTCTCATTAAACAGAGCACTGCATTACTTCCCCTCACAGTTCATCTCAGTGTTAATCTTTTTGTCATTCAAACCCATCAAATAGTTTGAGTTCGTCCTGTATTTCCTTTTTATTCCTTTTTTTTTTTTCCATTTTACCCTCCCTGTCTCTACCTGGAAGAACAATTTGCAGCCCCAACAGAAGAGAAAGGTGGGGATTCACAGAACTCTCTGAGCACTTTGCTGAAATGTTTATTATCCCCAAACCCAGTTTTGCTCCTAATGAATTCCTGTGCCACACACCCGAATGCCAGCCGTGCTTCCAGGGAATCAGGCTGCCATCCATCACTGCTTAATCTGTCCTTAATGGGCAGCACGTGAGGAGCAGCCACCAGGAGAAGAAGGGACATTAATGGGACAGCAGAGATAAAATGGGGGAGGGAAGCTGAAAAGCCTCATTAGGTGCATGGGCAGCCCAAGGAGAGTTTTCTTTTAATATCTCTGCTTTCTGTCGAGGCTGGATCATCTCTCACAGTGAGGTTTCAAGTCACCCACATATGCTCAGATTTTGTGAGGAAAGGCTCTTGGGTTTGTTTTTTTTTTGTAGTTTTTTTTGATAGCTGAGGGATATTTGTGCAGCCATAAAAGAAAGGAATATTTTATAGCCTTTATTAAAAAAGGGCTGTACTTGAGATAAAAGACAGGACAGCAGACGATGCCAAATGACTTGGCAAGACCTGAAGCTGTTCCAAGTCTGGTCACTGCAAAGCTCTGCTAAATTGAGCAGGGGAAAGTTTCAAATCTGGAGTTTTTGCTGCTGCAGGTAAAGATTTATTGGGTGTTAAATATCTGTTCAGTGCTGGGACTCACTTTGGCCCAAAGCCATCCATGCTTTTATAGGCCAAAGGTGGGATGGGGATGGTACTGCCTCGCTTTTCTTTACTGGATTTCTAGTTCCATCATCTTGTATTAACCTCTCTCACATCCCTCACATTGCTCCAAGCCCCATCCAAACTGGCCTTGGAAATTCCAGGGTTGAGGCAATCACGGCTTCTCTAGGAAACTTGTGCCAAGGCCTCACCACCCTCATAGGGAATAATTTCTTCCCAATATCCAATCTACCTCCTCTTTTATTCTGAATCTGTTCCATGTTCAGCCTTTTATTCAAGACATTCCACAGAGACTGAGGAAAAAGCAGGGCTGTAGAATGATACCTCAACAGTCTTCCTTAAGCCTGACCTTCCCATTTCCCCCTCTCCTCAGGTAATTTTCCTTCCTAGAGGCAGAATTGCATGAACTCTTCTCTTCTAACTGGTTTTGGATGGTGCAACTGTGCCTTCGGTGGGTTTATTCAGATCTAAGCCCTCCTTTTGGGAGTCTGTGGCCCACAGAGTATTGAGTGGGCAGTATCCATATGCTAAATGTTTTTATGGGAATATTTTTGTATGTTTTGTCAGGATTTTTAATGTTTTTATTTGGATTTGGGTTTGGTTTGTTTGTGTTTTGTTTGTTGTTTTTGTTTGGGTTTGTTTGTTTTATGTAAATTTTGCCGTGTTAGATAAAAGTCAGTGCATACATGAGAAGAAAAAATAGAATCAAAAAGAAAAACTGGTTCTGTTGGAGTCATTACCAGGCAATAGATTCAATTCCACAGATGGTCCCAGTGGTTCCAAGTGTTTAATTCTGATCCCTTAGGAGTTCATCTCTCTGATGAACAGGGATGGAACATCTTTCTGGCCCTCCAGTCCTGGACTCGTTTTGATTCCCCACGTTTGGCTCTCCGTTCACAATTCCTGGTTCTCCAGTGGGACATAAATTCTCCAAAGCCATTTTCTCCCCTTCCTGATACTTTACTTCCATTTCTTTCTGATTTATCCCCACCAAACAAATTCAATATCCAGGATCCAAGCCAAAGAATCACATTCTGAAGCCATTTTCTTCCCTTCCTAATATTTTTCCTTCCTGTATTATTGAAAATAGTACAGAATACTGTTTCAATTCCTAATTATTTTCTTTTATTTATTTTGAGGTAATATGATTAGCAAAGTGTTTTACTCTCTTTTTTAAACGGATAAGGGTCTTAAATGTCCTGTCTGGAATCACAACCAGGGTCAAGGAGAGGAGAAAATAACATTTAATTGTATCTCAGTGGCCAAACTACAGCATCAACCTCCTAAAAAAAGAAAGATTAAGCCCATAAACAATGCCATTTGTCCACAGAAAGAGCAAATTTTGAAGGGAAATGAATGTAATGGTGTTAATAAAGGGAGTGCTGCAATGTGTCCACTGCTATTTTGGGGAATTTTTTTCCACCCAGAGGGTCTGTGATGTTTTAGAAATTGGGTGAGGCCTCTTGAAGACTGGTGGAAGACATTGGTCTGCATTTATGCTTGTGAATCCCCACACAAAAACTAAAACAAACAAAAAACCCCAAAACAAAAGCAAAACCAAAACAGACCAAAAACAAAAACAAAAACCAACCCAACCAACACAAAAACTCAAAAAAAACCCAAAAAAACCCATCAAAAATAATCAATGCTTTGTCCCAAAACTTTTCATCTAGAATTTAACACAAATTCATGGAATATCACTGGCTGACACAAACCCCACCACCAGAAACAATTTGTAGCATTTTTAAATGAAAAGGGAGACAAAATAGATGAAGGAAGCTCTTTTAAACCCTTCGTAATAAAACCTTGTGTGTGTTTATATGAAAGTGCTCAAAATCCTTGAAGAGTTGGTTAAAAGAGAGGTTAAAAATGCTGCTGGAGCAGAATGAAAGCCCAGATTTGAAGTGATTAAAGCTTCAGGAGATAATTGACTGTGTAAGAATGGTTCAGGAGGGAGGGGGGTGGCTGGGGCATCACTTCAACTCTGCAAATTGACCCTCAGAGAAGGGACAAGAAGTGACATTAGAGCAAACTCCTGTGGCTGGACATCTGCAGACCTGAAGGCTCTTCCTGGCCGTTTACCCTCCTTGATGGAAAGAAATGGTCTCAGTTGTGAGTTGTCACTTCCCATTAAAGCAACTTTCTTCTGCTTCTCTGAGCACCAGAGAGAGGAAACAACAGCAAAAACAAAATCAGAGAATTGTCTGAGCATCCCTCGGGGTCATTGGTAAGAACCTTTCACTAAACCGGGCCAGCTGGCTGCCAAATAAACCCTTCCCATTGCTGTGTGGAGGAGGGAGCAGGGTCATTTGTCACAGATCTTTCCAGAACAGTGGCTCCCTGGGGAACAGGCAGGAAGGTGCTGCATAAATGTGGTTTTGGATGCAGCCTCCCTGTGGATTTACAGGAGATCTTTTGCTTGCCAAACTCCCAGCAGTTTGACATCTGGATTGAATTCCTGCGGGGCTGTGTGGGGACAACTACGTCAGAGGAATGTGCTGGGGGCAGTGGAGAAAGGAAAAGCTCTCACCCATGTGTGTGAGGCTGAAATAATCTACAGACCCTCAGCTGAGGTTGCCCTCATCCACATGCAGACAGAACAGGAGGGGATGCTCCTGCTGTGACAGAATTGGAGTGTTTCAGAGTATTTCCAAAATGTTGTTATGGCTGGGCCTTACTGGAGAGTCAATGAAAATCTTCTCCAAATTTGATTCCTGACTGTACAGTCAGACCTAGATGTAGCCAGGCTACATTTTAACTACATTTCTGTCACTTAGGTGGGTTTTTTGTTGTTTTTTCAAGGGTTTTTCTTTGTTTGGTTGGTTTTTTTTCCCCCGTTCTGCACCTTCTGCCCTAAAATGGAGAGGGAATTCAATCATGGAATCACGGAATGGTTTGGCTTGGAAGGGACCTCCAAGATCATCTTGTTCCAACCCCTCCATGGGCAGGGACACCTCCCCTTGGACAAGGTTGCTCCAAGCCCCATCCAACCTGGCCTTAAACACTTCCAGGGATGGCACAACCCCAGTTTCTCAGTCTGAGTTGTCTAAGACAACAGGATCCCACCCAGCTTAACCCATTTCAGCTTTCTGACTCACTGACGAATAAACACTGACTGAACCTATCTGGGGGATTTTCTTTGTCTAGAAACGCCTCAAAATCACAGGTAAATCTCTCCCCTCCTGAGCCTTTAGGGTTTTTTTTCTCCCAGCCTTTTTCATTTTTACCTGGATTTTCCAGTCCCTGGAACAGGGAACAAGCTGCTTCTGGACCTCAGCCATGGATTTCTGCCTAGACCACGGCCTCAGCAGCACGTTAATGAAATTCCAACATTAAATGACAACCATTAGGCCTGGGCACAAGGAGCAGGCTGCAAATAAAAGCAAGGGTTTATTGTGCAGAGTGATTTCATCATGCAGAGTGAGTTATTTAATTAATATTTAAAAAACATCTCAAGATTTCATCAATTAACCGAACGAGGATGTACAAATTACCTATAATTATTATTGCCTCCATAATCAGGGAACAGATTTTCCCTCTCTTTCCGAGACATTTGGGTAAGGAGCTAACGAGGGGATTCCACTTCAGGTGTGCTGAGCTTCAGCACTTAATTTTGCCGGGTGAGTGATAAACGGCTCTGAATTATTCCTCACTCTCTTAGCCATAAACCTTTTAACAGCTTCAATTTTTTACAAACCATAGACCCTGCATTACAGTCACCACTCCACTCAGCTCAACTCCTTGTGCTGCTTAATGTCCTATAAAATGGCCCTCCTAAAGAACATTTCCATGGAAACAGTCCATTAAAAATGAATTTTATAGCTTATGTTTTCTATAAATGGACAGCTCATTTAATGGCCTTTTGCTATTACACTTTGCCAGAGCCGCTTCAAATTTAGCTGTATTTAATTATTTTATCATTTGAAACAGCACCTTTTTTTATTATTATTTTACTTTATTGCCATTGCAAAATTTCAGCCTGGTTCAATGGGCTCTGGGGTATTTTGGAGCACAAAGGAGGTGAAAATTAAGAATCGCGTCCCACACACAAACTATAATAAAGCAAGGTCTCTCCACTGATTTAAGCATTTCAGGGTATCCAAGTTCTGTGAATTTTATCTCAAAATCAGTCCACTTAAAAGTGCAAAAATGTGCTGTTCAGTAGAACAAGAGGACAGATCAGCCTGCAGATACTTTTTTCGTGTCAAGATGACTTCCCAAAGTGATGTTTGGGATTGCCTTTATCCCTTGAAACTCTCCTAAAATAAAGAGGAGACATATGCGCAATGAAACCCAGAATCTGAAAGAAAAAAAAAATTAATTGTGTCAGCACCTTGCTGTTATCTGGACTCCTCAGGAACTGAATAAATTCATGGTGGATTGTACAATTCATCAGTGCTCTCCCAAGGGAGTTCTTGGCCAGGACTGTGGCTGTGGCTCAATTTCCAGAGAGCTCAGCAGCCTAAGGAAGTTCCTGCAGTGTCACCGGTTCTTATTCATCAACAAACATCACCATCGTCATTTTTCAGCTGGCATTATCATCTCCTTAAGGAAACTCAAGCTGGCTTTCGCTGAGATTTATTCATCAAAATCTCCTGGAATCTGTTGCCCTTTTCCAAATAGAAGTCATTTTTTCTGGAGTTCAACTCGAAGATTTTGTATTTGTGTTGAGAAGTCCATGATGTCCACATGGAAACGTTTGGTGGGGCCATTTACTTGGAGCCTCACATGTTTCTTTATGCCCAGTCCATCCAGAAGAGCAAGGCTGAGGATCTGGGGACACCAAGGAGATCATGGACATAACTTTGGTCCCATGAAATTTAGCTCCAGAAGAATCACAGAGTCACGGAATGGTTTGGGTTGGAGGGGATCTTCAAGATGATCTCATTCCAACCCCTGCCATGAACAGGGACAACTTCCATTGTCCCAGGTTGCTCCAAGCCCTGTCCAACCTGGCCTTGGACATTTCCAGGGACGGGGCAGTCACAGCTTCTCTGGGAACTTGTGCCAGGGTCTCACCACCCTCACAGGGAAGAATGTCTTCCCAATATCCCATCTAACCCTGCCCTCTGGCAGTGGGAAGCCATTCCCTGTGTCCTGCTACTCCATTTCTTGCCCATTATCCCTTTCTACCCCTCTTGGAGCCTCTTTAGGCACTGGAAGGGGTTCTGAGGTCTCCCTGAAACCTTCTCTTCTCTGGGTGAACACTCCCATCTCCGTCAGCCTGCCTCCAGAGCAGAGGGGCTCCAGTCCTCAGATCTTTGTGGCCTCCTCTGGACTCAGTCCAGCAGGTCCACACCTTCACCCATGTTCTGTGCTTGTGCTCCAGCTCCCTGAGCAGCTTGGTGGCTTCTGTGGAACTTTTTCCAGTTTTTCAATGGGTTTCACTTCCCTGAGAAAAAAAATTAATCTCCCAGAGAGGAAAAACTGCCAGGTCCCTGAAAACTCCCCAGTGCACACAGCTGCTGAATAGTCTGCCCTGTGCTTCTGTCTCCTTACTCGTGCTCTTTCACCAGGCTGGAATTTCTTTTGGAAAACCCTATCATAAAGCTGGATATGGCTTTATTCCCAGCAGGGCAGCTCCACTCTCATGCTGTCTGCAGTAATTCTCTGAGGGACAATGATGAATGGCTGCCACTGATCTAAATCCACAAAAAAATTCCCCAGGAGTCAGGACCTGTTACCAGAAGCATTACTTCTTACTCCTTTTTATTATTTTCCTTTTATTTTTTCTTTTCTTTTTTTCTTTTATTTTTCTCTCAGATGAATCAACACAGGCCATGATCCCACACTCTGAGTAAGGGAATACCAGGAGGGAAGCAAGACAATCTCTTCCTTTCCCGGTGAGATGTTCCACAAAATAAAAAGCTTGGATCCTGCTGAACGTGCCTGGATGACCAACTGCTGGAATTAAAAACCTCTCAGAGATTTAACAGCCAGCCAGTGTGAAATTTTGCTTCCTTTTAACCATGAAAACAGCAATGGAGCCTGACTAACAAGGGACAATTAACTGGAAAACAATTGGAGTTAGAAAAGATGCTGTGAGCAGTTATAGAAATATTCTCCATAATACCTTAAAATAATATTCATCCATGCTTAATAAATACCTAAACATTCCCCTCTGGCCTTCAGCAAGCAGATCAAGGGATCTTTATTTTCATCAACTAACATTAACTCTGCAAACTCTGTATGATTCTATGAGGATAAGAACACTTGCAAGTTTGAGTTGCAAAGTTTGACACCAACCACAATTCCATATTCATAAATCTTCACTCCTGAGCCTTTTAGTCTTGGTTCTAGAAGGTCTTGCCAGTTTCCATGTCTGGTGTCTTGCTAAACCAAATCTGTCTCTCAAATATATCACATGTTCCATCCATGGAATGCTCAAGGCCAGGTTAGATGGGGCTTGGAATAATCTGATCTGGTAGAAGACGTCCCTGCCCATGGCAGGGGGGTTGGAATAAAATGATCTTCAAGTCTTTTCCAACCCAAACCATCCTGAGATTCTTTGGTTCCTAAAGGAAACTCTTTGCCCCATTTTCCCTCTGGAAATGCAAAATGAGCAGGTGCATTTCAGCTTCTCCAATTGCTCCGGAAATCCATCTTTGCTGTGAAATAATCAGATTTCCTTGACATCCTGAGTTCTCTTCCAGCCTAACTGCCTGGCTGTTTTCACTGTGAGGAGGGGGCAATTCTGAGGGAATATCAACCTTCTGACAATTGCACTGTTTCAGTTCTCAGGGCTGAATTTCCATGCAGATAATTTCAGCTGCCTCAGGAATTTCCATGCAGATTATTTCTATGATGTTCTACTACCCTGTTTCTGAGCTGGCCCTCAAATGTCATTGTGGTTTGGTTAAAAATTGCAAGGTCGTGGTTTTGAGTATGTTCTTGCAAGAAGTTTGGGCATTATGAATAATTACTTCATTAAAGGGTTGTCAAGCATTGGAAGGGGCTGCTCAGAGAGGTGGCAGAGTCCTCATCCCTGGAGGTATCCAAGGAGGTGACACTCAGTGCCCTGGGCTGGGTGACAAGGTGGAGATGAGCCACAGGTTGGATTCAATGATCTTGGAGGTCTTTTCCAACCTAAACAATTCTGGGATTCTGAAGGGAAATATAAGAGGAATTTAATGTTGTGAGGAAGCTCATGGAGGACCTGCTGCCATCCCTGCTCTCCCATAGAATTCTGGTCTGAGATCATGCAGAGAGATTTGCTTTTGGGTGGTTCACACTGAATTAATCAAGAAATAGGGATATTTCAACTTGGTCAAGTGGAAGATGTCTCTGGCCATGGCAGGGGCATGGAAATAGATGATCTTTAAGGTCCCTTCCAACCCAAACCCTTCTGTGACTCTATGATACTCTAAGAGAATATTATTGATTGTCAAAATCATCTTTATGCAAAAATCTTGTTTCAACATTTTCTGTCTTTTCTCTAGAAAAGTAGATAGGAACAGAAGATGAAATTTTTAAAACCTCTTCTTTCTGAAGCATTTCTAAGCTAAAATTTTCCTCCCTCTTGTGGTAACTGTGTCTAACAGTTAATTATATTACCTGTGAAAAATTTCCACTTTGTTTTTGCTCCTATTTCCACTTTCAGCCACTGTTTCTCGAATCTCTTGCAAAAATTACCTCCTTCATGTCAGTCTGGAACACCTTTTGTTTTTGAGGGCAATTTGGTTGCATGCTATGGGTTTTCCAGACCTCAGGATGTCCCTCAAACCTTCATCTTCTGGTCCAAATTACCCCATCCAATCCACCCCTGGATAATCATGGCTAAATTGCCATGAAAACAACCTTTTGGACACTCAGATAATGTAGGGAATGAGAATTTGAGCTCAAATCCAACTGACCTGAAGGCTGTTGGTGCCATGTTTAGTTGAGACAGATTCTGCAATTGATCCCAAGGACTCATCCCAGAGTTCACTGGAATATCTTTGCTCAGTAAGATTTGGGACAGCTCAGGGTGGGCACCTAAAATTCAGGGTTTTTTATGGTTTAGGCAATCCAGCAGCATTTTGAAGAGCTAATGCTGAAGAATCAGGGAAAGGACTAAAATAATCTTAATTTGGAGATTAAAGAACTCTGTTAGGAGTCAAGGCTACAGGGTTGTATCATCCCACCTCCCCAGGTTTCCCTCATCCACATCTCAAACTATTTTTCTTATCACTACAGGGACCAAGTACTTCCCAGAGAAATTACACTCTCAGGATAATATCATTTCCAAGATCTGGGTTTGCTCACTCAGAGAAATAAAAAAGAAATGGCAGATGAAAAAAATGAGATATTTTAATATTTGGAGATGTTCAAAACATGTCCAATCCTTCCTCTCCTGTTTTATCCCCTGAAATCATGCCTGGTGAGGCTTCAGTGCCACCAACCCCTATTGTTGCAGGCTTCCAAATCATTTTATTTAGGGAAATAAAATGTAGAAGGTGATTTGAACGTTAATGATGTGAGATATGAGTTTTTTATGTGTCAAATCCGTCTCTGCCTAATGATCTAATTCACTGCAGGCTCCTGGTTAAAGTAGATAATGTGGCCCCTCTCAGAACACCACAGGACTAAGTGATACCTCACTTAACAGTTCCCTCAAGTCTGTGTGGTGATGAATAACAAGGATCTGTGAATTAGAGAGAGATCAGAAGAGTTTAGGGCACCTCAACCTTCTTCATTTCAATCCTGCTCCTCACGAAAAAGCCTCCCTTGGTGGGAGTGATATAATATGGATCACATCATCTCAAGGCTGGATGAATCCTTAAGAGTTCTGGGTTTGCTCATCCACTTTAGGAGGAAGAAAACAATCAGATTTGTCCCCAGTTGCACATTTCTGTTTGGATATGGATTTTGTATTTTCTCCTGGCTGAGCAGTGGCTGTGACTCACAGCTTACAGTGTCCATCGTTGTGAGAAGCAAAGCAGAACTGGAAGTTTGAAAGTGAAAAACAAAGACAAAATAAGCAAATAACATATCAGGAATGAAACAGAACAAGCCCATCTGTCCTCTCTGGTCTGCATGGACTACTATGGTCTGCAAATAAGCAAATAACATATCAGGAGTGAAACAGAACAAGCCCATCTGTCCTCTCTGGTCTGCACGGACTACTATGGTCTGCAATTTCCTTATTTTATATGGTGAAATGGGATATTGGGAAGAAATTCCTCCCTAGGAAGGTGAAACCTCTCAGGTTTCTCAGAGAAGCTGTGGCTGCCCCATTCCTGGAAGTGTCCAAGGCCAGGTTGGATGGAACTTGGATCAACCTGGATTAGTGGAAGATTTCCCACGTCAGGGCGTGGAAGGAGATGATCTTTAAGGTCCTTTCCAACCCAAACCATTCTGGGATCCTATGTGTGGTAAATATATTCCAGTGTTTCTCACATATGGAAAAAGAGTTGAGTGGACAATTTCTCTTTAATTCTTCTTCAATTAGCACCGCGCAATCCATACCCACATTCCCTCTTGTTCACAGCTGGCTCAGGCTCAGCCAGGACAATGTACATCTGCTTCCAAAGTAAAAACCACAGAATTGTGGATTCGTTAAGGCTGGAAAAGACCTCCAGAGTCATCCAGTCCAACCTTTGACTGAGCACCACCGTGTTCACTAAGCCATGTAATAAAGTGCCACATCAACTAATTTTTAGAGCACTTTCAGAGATGGAGATGCCAGCATTTCCCTGGACAGCCTGTCCCAGCTCTTAACGACTCTTTCTATGAAAAAAATGTTCAGGATATCCAACCTGAACTGCCCCTGGAGAAATTTGAGGTTTTTCCCCATAGAGAATAGGAACAGGAATAGGAATTATAGGAATTATGGCATTTAACTCCTATCCATTGTTATTGCAAATTTTACACTACGTTTATCTACACAGAGAAATGGTGCCATGAGCAGCCCCACAGATACCAGAAGAGGAGTAACAGAATAAGTTCCTAAAAAACCCAGTGAATTGGCATTAATGCAGGAGGAAAAGAAAAAAAAAAAAGAGCTGAATTATTTTTGTTCTTCAGAACTGTTGGACTGAAACAATTCAGGTCCATTTAACAGCTGAATTCCTCACTGGAAAAGAAGGATTTCTCTAGGGATGAGGTCCTTTTTCTTTGCTCACAGACAATATTTAATTTAGAAATTTAGCCCCAAACAACAAACCATTAAGAGGCAAAAAGCTTTTGATGCTGGTTGAGTAACTGCTCTGCTCAACCCAAGCTGAAAGTTTATTTCAACAAAAGGAGTTGATTGTTTTGGGTTCATTTAACCCAAGAGAGTTTTAATCCTGCCTTCATTGCTCCACTTTATCACCTGAACAAGTGCAAAGAAAGAGACGGAAAACAATTGATGCACCTTTTACACACAACCTGCATTTGTAATACAAGCCAGAAACCACTGAAGTCTGAGCTCTTACTGCTCTAGGTCTTACCTGCAATCAGCAGAAGGGTTTTGGAAAGATTTGTGACTGTTCCTGTTTTTGTTTTGGATGACTTCAGCAGGGTCAGGCATTCTCTGTTCTGTTAAATCCAAGGAGAGACCAATCCCCCAGCAAAACGCTCGTGTTTCCTTCCCCACCTTGCTCAATGGCACAGCCATAAAAAATTCACAGCCACTAATGACCTGCTTGGCCCCAGCTTTATTATCTAATTTGGAAGTCATCTCTTTTATTTTACTTTTTAATGGCCTGGTTTTATCAAAGTGTGCAAAAGGGGGCGGTTGAAGGCAGAGCCACACACCCATAAAACTGGACTTTATTGGAGAAATTATTAAACTGATTTTATCTCAACTCAGGAGTTTTGTCACTTTTATCCTTTCAATTCTCTCCTCCATTCACGGGGAGGATGACTGAGCATCTCTGGGGTTAAAACACAGCAGTTTTATGAAAATTACATGATAACTTATAAATGCATCAATTTTAACAGCCTCATCTTCTGCAGGATGATGGAGGAGAGAGAACAAATTCAGATTCCCTTCAATCCGCAAGTTTTGTGAGGGAGCTGAAGTGTTCACACTTAGCAATAATTAAAGAAGGGTGTTTGGATTTCTTAGAGTGTTTTGTTAACATTTTTATATGCCTCATATTACAACTTATCTGTTGTATTACTGAAACCAGTCTTGAATGTGAGGTTCATCTACTGCCACTTAATTAACAGATGTTAATAAACTAATCATAAAATCATAGAATGTTTAGGGTTGGAAGGGACTTTTTACAAGGATGTGCAGTGACAGGACAAGTGGGAATGACTCTAGATCTGAAAGAGAGCAGATTTAGGAGGGATATTGGAAAGAAATTCTTCCCTGTGAGGGTGGTGAGGCCCTGGCACAGGTTGCCCAGAGAAGCTGTGGCTGCCCCATCCCTGGAAATG
>JAXCLO010000114.1:151099295-151129780 GCA_035583995.1 Arremon aurantiirostris
GGATGGGATGGGATGGGATGGGATGGGATGGGATGGGATGGGATGGGATGGGATGGGGTGGGGTGGGATGGGGTGGGATGGGGTGGGATGGGGTGGGTGATTTCTGTGGGCTTACAAGTCCTTAAGCAGGTTGCTCTGGTGGCTACAGAGGGCTGAGAAGTTCTGACAGAGCAGCAGAAACAGGAATCAGGACCATGCCAAGGCATCTCTTCCCAGTGAGACCTTCAGGTGGAAGAGATTCTGCTCCAGTTTCAAAGTTGCTCTCTAGAGCTCCTCCATTTTCCAATTTTCTCTGTCTTCCAGCTCTTCCCCTCCAGCAGCACTGACAGCATCCACAGGTAATGATTCACTGAGTAGTCATTTTCCTATTTTGGTTTCTACATCAGCCCCTGGGCACTGAGGGTCTGCAGGGTGACAACTGTGACCCCTGGTGCTCTCCTAGGAGCCATTGTCTTACCTTGGAGTACCCATAAAACCTGGGATTGACAGTGAGTTTGGTAAATAAAAGTGACATAAGAAAAGCCTGCGAGGTCTTGATGTCCCCTGACTTTTCAGGAGCTGCCTCTGCTGTTCAGTCAGAAGGAAAATTTATAAAAAATAAAGGAGATATGCAGAGGGGAAAAATCCCTGTGCAGACAGAGCCAAGCTCCTCAGATCCATTGCAGCTCCCTTCTCCAGGCATCTATGGGGAACATTTGTTTCCCTTTTAACATCATCGTTGACATTTCATTGTCACAAACCTCCCAGATGCCTCGCTCTTTCAGAGAAACATTAATGGAGGCTGAGAGATTATTTGCATCCCTGGAGTTTTTAGACTGGGAAAGAGGCTTTTGGGCAAGTCTGATGTGATTTTTCTGCCCTATTCTCTCCAACCTGTGGAAGGATGTTTTCTTTTCCTCATGGCAGTTAAAAGTTCCCTCATAAGTGATCAGTTAGAACTTACTTGGACTAAATCCCAACTGAATCCCAAATTTTGCAGACACCAATATTTGGAATCAAATTGCATTTTCCCTCACAGCTGCCGCTCCTAACCTATCTTTGCAATGAAGAATGGGTCCTCTATACTGATCCAGGACACTGAGATTCATTTTAGAGTTATATCTTTTTCCATATTCCTAAAAGGAATGTGCAAACAGAAATAAAAATTAAAGTCTCAGACTCTCATGGGCTTTCCTGACACTTTGTGGTCCCTTTGTTTTCCAGCCTGGACACGAGACCTTGTCATCTTTGCATCACATTTCATGCAATGGTCCCGTGTCCTTGATATAACATCTCCAGTTATTCAGTTGGATTAGGGACAGTTAAAACAGGTTTTATATCTTATGGCATCTTTTATCTTCTTTTTTAATAGATTTTTATTTTAAAAACCCCATCATTTTCAAGTGAACAAAGTAGAAGGCAACTCTACAGTCAGGAACTAAGAGAAAAAGAACACTTTAGGCTCCATGAAAGAGAGAAATCTTGGGCTTCAAAAGACTATTTGTAGACATCTGCCAAGAGAAAAAGCTCTTTAGGACAGAGAGAAGTTTGACTGCAACTGGACAGACATCGTTCACCTGCCCACATTTTAATTCAAATGTCTGGGAACTCCATGTCCTTTTTTAACATTTACACAAATGGGAAGCTAAGACCTTCTCCTTTCTCACTGCAGAATTTTGTTGGCCATGGAATTGGTTGGACCTTGGTTCTAAATAATATTGGAGCTCCTGCTCCCAGGAATATTCAGCAGGAAATATCTGGAGGATGAATGGAGAATGGGTAGATGTGGCAGCAGAGACAAGACTTTTGGAGAGGCATCTTTGTCCTTTTGGGATCCAGAGCCCAAAATGTGTGAGACAGAGGCAACTGGAGCGGTTTTCCAAGGAATGGAGAGCAGCTTCTTTGGAGGGGCTGGTGTCACCCACCTTTGATGTCACAAAGACAAGAGAAAGGAGATCTGAATGGGAATCTTCCTCAGGAAGGAGGAGAAACAAAAAACAATCCAGTGCCCAGATTGTGGGAGGTGCAAGTTCTTCACCCTTGGTCCAATTAACTCAGCGAAGGTGGGTCTGTAATGCTTGAGGAAAAGTTTTTCAGGAGCCACTGTGGAGACTGGATTTGCTGTGGTAATTCACACTTGTCAAAGAGGAAAAAAGGAAAGGGTTCCAACTTAAAATGCCCCAAAATCCAGATCAAAAATGTACAACCATAAATCGTGGATGCTTTAGCCAGGGCAGCCTCCCACTCCTGAGAAAAACAGAGAAGAAAAAACCCTCAATAATTCTCCAAACTTCTGAAACAGGGAAATATTTTCATTTTCTCATTGATTGCTACCATTAACTTCAGAAAAGAGCAAAGAGAGAAAAAACAGAGAAGAAAAAACCCTCAATAATTCCACAATCTTCTAAAACAGGGAAATATTTTCATTTGCTCATTGATTGCTACCATTAACTTCAGAAAAGAGAAACTGATCTTCTATTAATAAACAACAACAACAACAACAGAATGATAAATAGGTTTATCTTTATTTTCAGCACTAAAAATTGAGACTGAAAACCATTACATTACTCCAGGCAGGGAAATGAAGCCCAGCAAAGTGCTATAGTTACAATGTCCTGGGATGGAGGTTAAAATATCCATCTTTCCCCACAAAATATTATTACTCTGTGGTTAGGGCATTACAGGTTGTGAAATGGATTCTCCAAGCCCACATTTTCATGGTTACACCATTAATAAGACCCACAGTAAGTAATTTTATTCCAGTTTGGCTCTTTCCAAAATTATCCTGCAGTGAGTCTAAAAAAAACCAGAATGTGGTTTGGTTCCTGCCACAGCATTCTGCAAAATAAATTTCCATGGATACGTGGAAAGCCCGGATACAAAGGTGTTAATCTCCAGCTTCAAGAAAGAACAATTTCCTTAGGAAAACTAATGGAGTTGTTTAGTAATTGTGAACAATTCCTGCAGCAATGGAAATGTCAGCTATTATGTATTCCTGTTATTTCCCACAGGCATTTCCCTTGACTGATATTCCCATGGCTGAATAAAATGTTCCAACCCATTATCCAGGGTATTTTACCTAAGTATTTTTCCCAAACAATCCCCTCTAACCTTTGTGAACAAGTGACTTCTCACACTCATGTTGTGACTAATGAATAAAAAAATAGATTAAAACCCACCTAAAACACATATTTCGGGTAGCTGCCCATGGAAAAATAGAAATTGTTGGAAAAGGCAAAAAATATCCCAAGAGGTTCTTCAGGGATTGCTCCCAAATCTGAGGTTATTTTCTGCAGGTCACTCAAGGCAAATATTATACATCTCCTTCTTCCCAGAATCACAGATTCAAAAGTATAAAAATGACATGCACAAAGTCACAATTTCCCAGGACATCTCTCCCAGCAGCCAGAGAGATTCAGATTCCTCCACTCAATATCCTGCAAAATACAACAGAGATTCTCTGCAGACACCAAGAGCTGAAAAAGGAGCAACAGATTCTTTTAAGTTCCTAAAATATTGAAATGTTCTTCCAGAAATTTTAAGGTTTTTCTTTTTTTTTTTTTGATCCAAGGATGATTGTGAGCTTGGAAAATTGTGTTTAATTTTATCCCAAACCAGGTTGTTGTAAATCCATGGGCTGAAGCAGAAGGATGGCCACAGGTACAAACTTGACCATCGCTGGCATGAGAGGCGGCAGGAGATGGTTTTGTTTAACCCTGAAATCCTCTAATTTGAATCCACATATTTTGATGGCGACACAGCTGAAAAACAGGGTGTGATTTCATAGGAGAATTGTTCACACAGATTTAAATGGAGATTATGTGGGGCTTTTCTTGGCTCCTCTTTTCCGCCTTTGTAAAGGAAGCGATGGTTCCCACACAGGGATTTTGTTAGAAGTCCTAATTCCTTTCCCAGAGATTTTGGGTGCTGACACAAACCAAGGTCACACCCAGCGCTGCCTCCTGGCTCCAGAAATCATGGAATGGAATCCAGAGTGGTTTGGGTTGGAAGGGACCTTAAACATCACCTCATTCCACCCTCTGCCATGGGGAGGAACACCTCTAACTATCCCAGGTTGCTCCAAGCCCCATCCAGCCTGGACTTGGACACTTCCAGGGATGGGGACTCCACAACCTCTCTGGGAAAACCTGTGCCAGGACCTCACCACCTTCACAGGGAAGAATTCTTCCAAAATCCCATCTAAACCTTCTCTCTTCCATCTTAAAGCCATTCCCTGTGTCCTGTCATTCCATCCCTTATCCAAATTCCCTCTCCAGCTCTCCTGGAGCCCCTTCAGGCACTGGAAGAGGCCTTAAGGCCTCCCTGGAACCTTGTCCAGGCTGAACACCCCCAGCTCCCAAACTGAGGGGCTCCAGGAGAGTTTAGCTCCATTTGCTAAACCCATAAATCAACTAATTGCTGTCCAAATTAATTTCTATGTATTTTTCAACTCACCCATGGAAGCACAAAGCAGATGTTTCAGTAAGAAAGGAGTCAACAGTGATTATTACCCTAAAATGTGAAGAGAAAGTGTGAGGAGATGTCAGAATTTCACTGCATGGTTTTTCAGGTGGAAAATTATTACTGAGAATCTCACAACAACTTTCTTCCCTTCCAACCTAAACTTTATAAAATTTAAATTATATATTGGGGGGAAAAAAGTAAAAGTTAAACACGATAATGATATTGTTTCTGACTTGTCATTCTTTATCAGGCAATTAAGTGCAATGTGACATTTTCCTGACAAAGTAGCTCTGTACAGCTGTGTCTTCCTCCAGACAAAACATAAAGCAAATTAGAATGTGTGCATCCATAAATCTCCATGGTTGCAGCTGTAGCAGGGGAGGGAAGAGGGGGAGGAGGGAATGATGATGCATGGAGTTATTTCCTGCAGATCAGTATCATCTCCACTTTCATTTTCCTTTTGTTTTCTTTTCTTTTGATTGCGATCCTTGATTAAAAAATTTGGAGCATTGTGTTATCCCCTAATAATTCTTCTTGGTTTAAGATTTCAGCCCATGGAAGTTTCTAGGAATCTCAGAATTCCCTGGATTTGGGAGCAGCTTCTGTTCCTTGATGTGAAACTGATGGGCAAACCGAGACCCTCAGGAACAAAACAATTTGCTTAAAATCAGAACTGTGGCACCAATACCCACATGGAGACACCTCAAGTACATCCTTCAGCCCCAAGGAGCTAAATATTAATCCCTCTCTAGACACAACCCAGGTTTGTGCCTCCAAGTCCAGTCCATTAATTCCAAATCCATCCTCCCCATCTGCTCCAGATGGATGTGTTGGCTGCTCCCCATTCACCAGCCACGCTCTGGCCTTGGCAAGCCCAGACTTTCTGCTAAGTTGGGTTTTGCCTGGTACAGGAGCCGCCACTCTCTGGCCAGAATTGTTTGCAAACCTTAAAGCTGGAAGTGAGGAGATTCCAGGCCTCCCCTGGGTCTGTTTTCCTGGAGCAAAGCTGATGAGCCGTTTCCCTGTGTGGCTGGCAAAGCCTCTGCCTGCTGTGTTTACATAAATCACAATAAATCTCATTCAGGCAACGAGCCATGCGCAAAGAGAAATCACCGCCAGATGCTCCTGCAGACGAGGACGGTGAAGAAACCCTAATTCAGCCACCAGCTCCCACAGCCCCAGATTTTGTACTGGAAAACTCGGGATAATGAAGCCCAGGAGATGTGGGAGGGATAAGGTTTGGAGATTTGTAGCCACAATTGCAGGTCAGAGAGCTCTTGGAGCTGGAACGTTTGGTGTTCCTCACTTACAAGACACCATTCTGAATTTTATCCTATCAAGGGTCCAAAATAAACTATTTTTTTCCAAGAGTTTACCAGTTAAAGGACTGAAAAGTGCCTTAAAATTAGGATTAGTAGATGACTGTGCAAACAATGAGTTAGAAGAAAGCAAGCCCAGATTCACCAAAGCAGCCTGAAGTCTCTCCCTGGAGCTGGAATGGGGACTGAAGTCTTGGTGCAGAATTTAATCTTCACTGTGATCCTTTTACTTTAAAAAAACCCCAAAACCATATCCTTTTACTTTTAAAAAAAGCCCAAAACCATATCTTGGGATATCAAGCCCAAACCAGATCTTGGCATCAATGACAGCCCAAACCCAAGATAGTTTTGGGCTGTCATTGATCCTAAGAAATCCGGAGTTCTTCTCATGGGATCCAGTGACAGGATGGGAAGGGAAGAATAAATAAGTACAGGAAAAATAAAAAAGGAGCTTAGTCCAAAGCGGTAACAAACTTTTTCAGAAAGTATCCCAGTGATTTTTGGTTTTCCACAGAAAAATAAAGATTCAGACATAATAATCCCAAAACTTCAGGGTTTATATCAATTTTTAGACATTGCTGAGCTTTTTTCATCTCTGTAGGGCAAATTAAATTCCACTGCTTACAGCATTGTGCTTTCCCTCAGTTTAAAGCAGTGCTGGGGAAGGAGAAACATGCTCTGAATTAATCTCAGGAATAAACTGATGGCAGGTTGAGAGAGAGGAGAGGGTGGTCCCAGAGGGTAAAGGACTCAATTTCTCCAGATGTAGCTCTAAATAATTAATATCTTTTTTCAGGCCCCTGCTAATCCAGCACTTCTGCAGAACTCGTGCTTCTATTGCTGTTAAATGTGTTACAAATGCTCTGCATGAATAAGCCCGGCTCACCAAGGGCCTGATCTAAGCTCAGCTCATCTCTTGGCTGTGTTTGCATCCTCATGACGAGACAAAGAGAGGCACCCTCTTGCTTTCTATCAGCTTTGGGAGAAAAAATAAAAAATGACATCATTTTGCTGTTTGTTTTTGAAAAATGTGTTATTTCCAGCACAGAAAAACAGAGTAAAATACAAGTGCTGCTTTCTAGTGACAATCCAAATTAATAAGACACAGCAAACTTCATGGGGTTTGGGCAGTGGATCATGGAAAACAGGAATTTACTCGAGCTAAAGAAAAATAAGATTGAAGGGATGACAAAGGTTGGAGTGAGTACTGCTGAAAACAGGAATTAACAGCAATTGGAGTTTTCAGTGTGAATGTTGCCTTGTCCCTTCTTGATTTTGTCAAATAAATCCCCAACATTTTTAAATGCTTAAAAATCATGGAATATCTTGAGTTGGAAGTGACCCACAAGGATCATCGAACCCAACTCCTGGTCCTGCACCTCAAGGATCCCACCATAAACCCTTCATGCTGACAACTGAGTCAATAAATTGTTCAGTTTTATTTTATTTTATTTTATTTTATTTTATTTACTGATTCCATTTTTCTTTCTGCCTCTTTGGTAGAAATGGAAGCATCAAACACCAGGCTGTCCATTGGACAAGGAATCCAGGCCACTTGGGCTGGGTGTTCAGCAGCCATCCCAGAGCTCTTCCCATTTTATAAATTCAGTCCCTACTGGATTTAAGTGAAATTTAATCAGAAAGAATCATTTCTCCAAGCTCCAGCTCCTGGAAATGTGGCATTCCTTATAATTCTCATAGCGGCCTGTGATGACTGAGGTGAGAAATGTGGTTTTGGGGGTTTTTGGACCTTCCTGATCTGAATGCCATTGCAGAGAATATTGCACTGTTACAAATAATGTGGATTTTATAATAATAAATTACATTTTTGTTTTGCAGAACAAAGATAAGCAAAGATAATGCAAATTCAGAGGAGTTGTGAGGGAGAGGAGAAATTTCTGTTCAGGTCGAGTAGTTCAAGAAGGGATTTTTGGGTTTTATTATATCCTTGTCCTATGCAGGGCAAGGAGCTGCACTTGATGATCCTTGTGGGTCTCTTCCAAGTCAGGATATTTTATGATTCTATGATTCTATTTAGAGCTCTTAGTGATATCCCAGGAGAATTCCCAGCATCCCAATACCATTCCAGAGAGGTGTGGGTCTCCCTGAGCCCTGTACAGATATTTCAGATACGCTCAGGCACCTTTCAGACACCTTCACCTGAGGGAGAACCCCGTTTATCCGGCATCTGGGTGTTACAGATCCTAATCCTTCAGCAGAAACTAACACAGCTATGAAACACAAGATAAGACACTCTTATCTCCATGCTCTCCTTCCCCTCACAAACCAGAGAGATCTCCATGCCTTCCCATAATCCCTCCTCTTCTTCCCTGAAATCCCTGAGGGCTTTATGAAGAATACAGAATTTCTTCACAGGAGCTCAGAGATCTTTAATCTCTTCTGAACATTTTAATCTCTAATTTTTTTATCGATGGAAATCGATCTCTTCGAGGATTCAGTTTTCTCATTCTTATTAAAGTGAAGTAAATGTTGAAATTCAAATTATTTCTCACTTACAGATGAGAAGAGGATGGTACTTAGCACACAAAAGACAGCTTTGAGGTTTCACTTCTACCCCACAGACCAAGTCACAGCAGTGAACATATTCCTTCATGCCTCAGTTTCCCTCTTTGGGATCACATCCATGTATCCTATGAGCCTGGAGCAACAGGAAAAGGGGAAATAGCTTCAAAATGAAAGAGAATAAGGTTAGATGGGATATTAGGAAGAAATTACTCCCTGTGAGGGTAGTGAGATTTTGCCCAGAGGAGCTGCGGCTGTTCCATCCCTGGAAATGTTCAAGGCCAGGTTGGATGGGGCTTGGGGCAACCTGGGATAGTGGAAGATTTCCCTGGGGCTGGAACTGGATGATCTTTAAGGTTTCACTCCACACAAACCATTCCATTCACAAAATTGCAACATTTCTGGAATCTTTTCCCAGAGAAGTCTTTGCCAGGGATAACGGGTGATGTCTGATGACATCATCCTGCCTGATGATGACATAAGGAGTGACATCAATAATCCACAGGATGGGGATTTCTTTCCACCAAGCCCATCCAAAATAAGACAATGTGGAAATTTTCCATCTCAAACAAAATGTCCAGAGAATTCCATCTCATTTCTCCTTTCTGGAGTTCCACCAGCAGCAATTCCCAGTTGCTCAGTGACAAAGCACAGTTGGATTTTGCCCATTACTCTCCAACCTTATGTTGTGTCAACTCCAAATTTCATGGTTAAAAACATCCGTTAAACCTGTTAATTAACCACAAGCTTAAAAATCCTCCAGAAATATTTCTACAGAATGGTTTTAAATTAAAAGATGGTAAATTTCGATTAGATACAAAGAAGAAATCCTTCCTTGAGAGGGTGATGAGGCCCTGGCACAGGTTGCCCAGAGAAGCTGTGGCTGCCCCATTTCTGGAATTGTCCAAGGCCAGGTTGGACAGGGCTTGGAGCAACCTGGGACAGTGGAAGGTGTCACTGTCCGTGGCAGGGGGCTGGAATAGGATCATCCTTAAGGTTTCTTCCAACCCAAATCATTCCATGACTCCACGTTATTCAAGGTATGTAAATCTGTGTTTTCTCAGAGATGATCAACAGTGCCTAAACCAAGGATTTCACCCTAAAAATAACTAAAATTCAGCTCATCCCAATGAAGATCTTCGGTCCCCGTTGCCTCCAACCAGTTTGACCACGCTCCTATAAAAACTCCCAGTGCTCTTCCAAAATGCAAAGCCCTAGAGCTCTTCCATATATCAATATTCCATAAATCAATTTTCCTCGCTCTTCAATCATTTTTGTTTCAGATGCATCTTTGTCCAGTTTGACATGGGAATCAATGTAGATATAAAAGTGATAAATCATCTTCTTTGTCGGAAATGGCAACTTCAGCACAGGGAACAGCCCTGCCGAGGAATACTTGGAAAAAACAGAGGTACAGAGAGGAAATGTTTGCAGTCATGAGGGTAGAACTGGCATTACTTTATCCTTGACAAGTTCTTTTCACATGTTAATGATATCAGAGTGTGCCTTTTACACAGCACCTTCCATGCTGCCTTTCCATCATTTATTTGAAGGGATAAAAAGAAAAACAAAAGGAAAAGAAAACGATCTTCATGTGACCCTGCAGTGATAAACTGGAATGCATAAAGCTCATGGAAGAGAAAACAAACAAGCAAACAAACCAGTCTCGAGCTTACACAAAAATGTGGTTTATTTTCCAGAGATTTTATGGAAAAACAAATAAATTTCCATTTCAAAGTTTTGGAGTTTCTGTTGGAAAAAAAGACAAGCTGGGTTTTTTGGGGTGACTTAATTATAAACAATAGGAGGAAAAAATAAAATCAACAATAAAAATCAACAAAAAATCAAAGAATGATATTGGGTGTTTTTAAAAATACAAATATTGAATTCAAGCCCACTTTTTCCTCAGCAACACGTTTCCAAAATCACACAGAGGGAAATCCCAAACTCCACAATTATTTCTGGAACATGATACAAACATTTATCATATTTTGAGGGCAATGAGCACACGCTGAGGGCTCCACTCAGTTGCTCACAAAAGATGTTTTTTGTGGCATTTGGGATGCTCTGGGATATTGAACACATCCACACAGGACTAGAAACCTGGAGTTACTCACATCCTTACAGAGCTAGAGATGTGTTTGGAAATACCAGATTACCAGAAATACCAGAATCTGAGAAGCCTTAGATGACAACAGAAAGAAAGGAAGATAAAGAGGAAAGAGAGATAAATAACAGTAAGGAGGATAGTGGGATTTAAACCCCATCCAAACATCTTCTGTGGGATAAGATACTTGGAATAACCTCATCCTTCTCCCACAGTGGGGCAGAGCCCAGTTCCTATGGAAAGGCGCCCACCTTTCCCAGGAGTTGAGGTGGACACATCCCTGTGGAGCAAAATCTGGGCTTGACTCTTTCCCACACTTTGTGATTTTGTGGTGTCGTAGTTGAGATGGAGACAATACAAAGCAACACACTTCATTTTCAGAAAGCTTCAAACTGCTTTTATTATAGCGTGCCTGGTTTGTATTCCTACAAAAGAATAAAAAGCATGCATTTTACATTCTTACAAAACTCATAAGTTCACACTTTTCTCATTGGACTAGAGACAAACAAGGTGCTTATTGGAATAGGCAGTTGCAGGTTTCTCTTATTTATCTTTCTTTCTTACTTTGTTTCTATGTCAATGACCTTGGTAGAAAATTCTTTCACGGGTAAACATGATCCTCTTATCAAACTTCTCTCTGGCTCACAGAAGTTGCTGTAAAACCTCCGTCCACATTGTGGCGTCTAAGTGTATCCACAAGACATAGAGCTCGCCTGATCTGTGGCTAGAAGCCATCTGCAATTCCCCAGAGTACCTCCAAAGCTTCCAAATGGATTTGTGAGGCCATAAATCCATGATTTTATTCATATCAACCCCTTCTAGCTTGGTAGCTTTGACTGGAATTTGACTGGAAGTCTTCCCTTCAGACAGCTAAATCTGGGTGAACTGAATACTAATTATCCTGGCCTTGTTCCTGCTTTAATTTTGACATCTCCATCATTATGTAATAGTAGCCTTTCCAGAGTGCTTTTGGCTATGGGAAATATTCTCCAGCCCAACTGCTACAGTTTCGTTTTGGGAACAGTTCCCTTCACGTTCAATCAGCTGCTGCATTTTTTTAAATATGAAAATATTCATCGCTTCAGCACTTGTATGAAAAAGAATTGGAGGCATCTAAGTACAGGAGATTTCAGTTTTTCAGAGCTGGTGGCATTAAATACAATCAGGAAAGTTTGTCCAGCCAAAATCTGTGTGAAGTGTGAACATTTCACTGTTATCAGACAGGTTGTTAAATGACCTTTAAGTTCTCCTTTCTCCCTTTTCCCCAGCAAAGCACTTTTAACTTTGCATAGGCTCCTGAATCAAAATCTCTCCAATAATTACATTTTCCAGCTCCTCTGCACTTGTCCCCAGATGACTCCTAAGTAAAGCCTCCTAACTGCTGGGAGCTTGGGTGGTTGCAGCCCCTCAGACTGAGAGAAAAGATTGCTCAGGAGGTGAGGAATGACCTGAGGGCACTGGCTCTGCACAGAGCTGGGGATAAGAGCTGACTTTTCACACAATAAAATTATTGTCCTTTTCTCTTTGGCTGCAGCTCTTGCTGTTCCCATAACCCCAACCTTTTCCTTCATTTTCCATGACAATAGCTTCCAAATCTATAGGGGGTTTCTCCAGTTGAGGGAATTTTCACAGCCCCCTTTCCAAGACAAAGTTGCCGCCGTAAGACATAAAATAGGCCCTAAAAGTCCTAAAGTTGGTGTGAGGAACAAGTTCTCAGCATTTCCCAGCTCCATCCCTCATGACACCTGGGGTTACCATCTTCCACCAACTTCATGACATCCATGGAATAAACAAAAAAACTGAAATAAACTAAAATTCTAAGTTTATTCCCTGCTATCACTGTGGCTTCTGCTCTTTTTTGCCATTTTCTCTTGATCTGCTCATCCCAAGTGGATTTTGCAAGGAGGGAAGTGATACAACAGGGATGTGTGAGGTCAAGGAATATTTCAGTATAAAAAAGAGCTGGATCTTCTATTTTTTCAAGACATGAGATATTAACCCTTCATCATCAGCAGCACAAAGGCTTCAGGAAGATCAAGGGACTGAAAACAGATGGAGAATTATCCCCTCAAAGGGAACTGAACTGGTTAATCCTCAGGAGAACAACAAAACCATCATCCCAAATAGGGAGCCCAGTGAGTTGTAGGCTAATAAGGCATAAAATCAATGGCATTCATTATGGGATGCAGAAAGAACAGAACTGGGGACTTTGAAAACTTATTCTGAGGTGGTTTTAATGGCAGTGTGTGAATATATCAGAGTTGTTGAGAAAAAGGTGTTGGAACCTTGGATGCTGAGAATTTACAACTTTCTGTGCTTAAAGGCACAGACCCTCAAGAGAACACTGACTTGAGGCCACGGAGAAGACTTCCAAAATTGATTGATAGCTCTGAGATTACTGGTGTGTAGTTGGTTAGAAGTGTGTAGTATCACAGGGGTGTGTAGTTGGTTAGAAGTGTGTACTATCACAGGGTGGAAAACTTAGAGTTTGGGGTTTCAGAATATAGAAATAAATATGAAGCAAGATAGATGTTTAAGGGCAGAGGCAGGTTGTTCTTCTTTACCTTCTTCCTCCTTCTTCACCTTCTTCCTCCTTCTTCATGGGTTTGGGTGATGTTTTGTAATTAGACAGAAAAGTCTGCATTGTGGGCTTCCAGGGATCAGTTATTGGGTTAAAAGGGAAAATAATCTAGGTGTCATTTCTTAATTGGATATTTTAGTCTTAAAACACCTTGTAAAAAGAGACAGTTAGTCATTTTGTGCCTTACTAATGAAAGGCTGCAAAACTCACAGTTGTGAGGCTGTTTCACTGATAAGAAATAATAAATACCTGAATCTGAACATGAACTACCGTCTCAAGTGCCTTCAGTCCCGACCTTGAGAAACTGATAAAAGGGGGTTGGGCCTCTCCTCACAGACAACAAGAAAAGGACAAGGGGAAATGGCCTCAAGTTGCATAAGGGAAGGTTTATTTAGATATTAGGAAAATATTCTTCTCCCAGAGGGTGCTTGGTCACTGGAACTGCTCCCCAGGGAATGGTCACACCCCCAAGGATGCCAGAGTTTGTTTGGACAATACTCTCAGGCAAAGGGTGGGATTTTTGGGGTGTCCTGTGCAGGGTGAGGAGTTGGACTTGGTCCTTGGAGGTTTCTTCCAACATGAGATATTTTATGACTCTTTTGAAGCATCAGGGTTCAAAGGTTCAGGTGGTATCAAGGGGGAAAACTTGAGGGTTTGAAGATTTGCTCCTGCACAGTCCATCCAAGCCTGGAAAAAGCCATGGAGTGTGTGTGAATATTCCTGGAGTAATTTCAGTCCTGATCAGCTCAGAGGAAGAACAGCATCGGTCCATTGGAGCTTTTCATGTTTCTGGGAGTGCTGTGCATTTAAATGGATGTTATTTCTGTGGATGTCATTGGTTTGTGTTTCCTGTCTCTATTGATCTGTGTGACTGGCCATGGATATGCAGATAAATGGGCATATAAATATAAAATAAAACATACTGGGGGCTCCCAGCTGGAAAATGTGCTCGGTTTTCCTGCTGGCTGCACCTGGGGACATGGAGCTACAGCAGCAGCTCATATATTGGGTTATTGGATTTAACAACCACTAACAGATCATAACAGACATCAGGGGCAGTGAGAGTGCTTGTACCAGGCTGGGGAAAAAAAGCAAAATAAAACAAGCCAACAACAAAAAAAAATCAGTTCTGGTACAAGCAGAAAATGCTTGTTCAGTAGTCAAGCAATCCCTCATGACCTGCTCTTGCTTTTTCTTGTAGATTTGATTCCCTCAGCTCCAGCTGGGAGACAGTTCCATGATCTTCCTGTTCTTATTATTTCTTACATGTATTCCTTTTTTAAAAAATATTTTTATTCTTTTTCATTCTTCTATTTCCTCTATGCCAACGCTGTCTGGCTGGCACATGGTGGGATTTTTGGGATTGTCCATGGTCCTTGTGGGTCCCTTGCAGCTCAGGATATTTAATGATTCTGTGTTACATTGATGCCTTTATTATCTTGGGGTTCTGCAGGTGCTGCCTAGGAAAAAAAAAATGAAAATTTGTGCTGCAAGGGGTTTGGATGTTATTTCAAAGCTGTATTAAAGAAATTTCCTCATAGCCTGCAATTTTCTAACCTGCCCCAGGTCTCTTCTCATAAAAGAGGTTCCCTTAATGGCTTTTCTCTGCTCACGGGAGCATTGAGCTTTTCTTCCAGGTGGGATCTTATCAGTACAAAAGCAGGAATGTCTCCTGATTTCTTCTGGAGACACCTCCCCAAACCCTCTCCAGGCCTGAGCTCAGATCTCATTTCCTTTGACTGTTCCAGTGACTGAGCCCTGATATCTGAGTTATTTTTAATATTTTCCCAATTGCCCCAGTTCCCTCCCAGCTCCGTTCCCTCTCAGCTCCTGTTGATGGCTGTATTTTACAAAGTGGCACAACCCTTCTGCTGTGATATTTTCATCCTCTCCAAAGTGACATTTCCCAGCTTTAGCACAGAAGCCTGGCTCTGTTAGCAGCAGGCTGTTGAATCCCTCTGTTCCTTATCTCACAAAATGAGGAGCCTAATGAGGCTGGAGCTGTTCTCTCACTAAATTGTCAGATATTCAAAGCGAAACCCATTTTTTCCCCCGGGGAATATTCTCTGCCTTGATTGAATTGATGCCTTTGCATGGTGTTTTCGTCCCAATTTAGCTACAGCAGGGGAGACATTAGACAACATTCCTGTTTCGAGAAGGGATTCCAAGGGGTTTTCAGGGAAAACAAGAGCAGGAGCAGTGTCAATTTAACTCCTATGCAAAAGGCAGGGACACAATGCTAAAATCCAAAGAAAAGTTACATTCAGAATGGGTGCAAAATTCAACCAGAAGCTGCAAGGGTAGTTTTAGACTGGATATTAGGAAAAAATTCTCCCCTGAGAGGGTACAGGTTGCCCAGAGAAACTGTGGCTGTCCCATCCCTGGAAATATCCAAGGCTGGGTTGGACAGGGCTTGGAGCAACTTGAGATAGTGGAAAGTGTCCCTGGCAGATTTAGTTGAAACAAGATGGCCTTCAGAAGTCTTTTCCAACTCAAACCATTCCACAATTCCATTATTTTCGGGCCAAATACACTGTGAGGCTCACGGGCAGCACAGTCACTATGATCTGACATGTTCTGTTGCATCCCAAAAATCCCTTTCCACTGCCTTTCCTGTGCTGCTCCCCACACCCCAGGCCACTTCCACACCCATTTTTCCTGCAGCACTGGAGCAGTTCCCACCTCAGTGCTTGTTGGAACCCAGGAAATTCCTCTGGCTGCCCTGGAGGGCTCGAGCCTCTGCCCAGGGGGCTCAGAGACCTCAGCACAGAGCCCAAGACCCCTGTGCCTTTGATTTAGCCCTTGGAAAAAACAATTACCAACCTTTATATGAAGGATTATAAGCCATGAAAGTTTAAATAGAATGATAGTGAATTTATCACAGGGTGAAAAATAGATATTTTTGGGTTTTTAGAATGGGGGTTCAGGGGACAAGATGGAGGAATCAGGGCATGTCCAGCCTTTCTCCTTCTTGGCCTGCATTTTCTGGGTGATGTTGGCACTTTTAGATTGGTTTAGAGTAGAAGCTCACTGTCTAACATAGGTGATAGGTATTAGAAAGTAATTGTAAATATTGTACATGTAGTTTTTAGTATAAAAAGATTACACCACCCTGGGGGCAGGCAGAGTGCCTTGGACAGTCTTGCTGAGCTGACTTGGGCTGGACAGGAGAAAGAATTTTATAGATAAGGTACAATAAACAACCTTGAGACCGAGAAATGAAGAGCCCTGACTCCTTCTTCGACCACTGGGCTGGGAAAAGAGACTTTCCAACTTATCTCAGGGTCACTCTGAGCAGCTGGAGACCCCGAGAGGTGCTACCCATCCCACCACTCCCTGTGCTCTGCAGAGCTCACAGGGACATTTGACAGCACAGCTTGAAGCTGCTCTACCCAGACAGAGCTGATTTGTAAAGCACGGACCCCCCCTCCTGGCTACTAAGCCGAGGCAAAAAATCCTGGATATCCATAATCATGAGGCTGTTTCCAAACAAGCAGCCATGCATGGGGTGGTCAGGGCAAAGCAGCTCTCGGGAGCGCAGCAGAACGTCCTGAGAATTCAGGAGAGGTGCTGGCAGAGCAGAAATTTCCCAATGCAGAGAGGAAATCATCCAGTCACAATGACAGTTTGTACTTTTGAATTTTCACCTTTTTTTGTTTATTTTTTTTACTGCTGCCTTAAAGAGAAAAAGGATGAGGTAGAGGGAAAACAGTAGTGATTGTGACGGTGTTCACAGGGGTTTTCAGATGAGGGAAGAGACGAGGATTTGAGTCCATATTTCAGAAGGCTTGATTTATAATTTTATGACATATATTACACTAAAACTATACTAAAAGAATAGAAGAAAAGGTTTCATCTCAGAAGGCTAGCTAAGCTAAGAATAGAAAGGAATAAATAACAAAGGTTTGTGGCTTGGACAGAGAGATTGTGCCGTGATTGGCCATTAATTACAAACAAGCACATGAGACCAATCACAGATGCACCTGTTGCATTCCACAGCAGCAGATAAGCATTATTTACATTTTGTTCCTGAGGCTTCACAGCTTCTCAGGAGGAAAAAAATCCCGAGGAAAGGATTTTCATGAAAAGATGTCTGCAACAAATGATGGCATTTCATAAAAGAGTAACTGATCACAACAGGCTGATCCATCCAGGATGGCAAAAGACAGGATGGCAGCAATGTGGAGACAAGGAAATCTGTGTTTAGCATTTTTAATCATAATAGGAAGATGTCACCCTGCTAATGAGACATCTAAAGTGAAATTAAGAATTAAAATCTACACTCAGAGCAAAGCAAACAAAACTTTGTTTTAGGTCCAGGCTTGGGAAATTTCATTATTTGAAACAAATTGTAGAATCATGGAATGGTTTGGTTTGGAAGGGACCTAAAAATCATTGAATTCCAACCCCTGCCATGGGCAGGGACACCTTACCCTAGACCACGTTGATCAGAGCCTCCTCCTTCTGGTCTTAATATACAAATTATGTATTGAATATCTGATAAATTAAATATTGCTTGATGATCCTTGTGGATCCCTTCCAACTCAGGATCTTCTGTGATTCCATGATACTCATTAGGATGTTCTTCCCACTTCCAGTAATCTCTGTGTGAAGAGATCCTGAGCCAGGGGCCTTATCTTCAAACTATAAAAATCAAAATTATTTTCCTTCCATGGATTTCCCCCATTGCTTTGCAAACTCTGCAGCCAAGACCTCTACAGCTTCATAAGGCTTTGGGAAGAACCAAACTAATTTTGTTCTAAATTTGTCACCTTTGAACCTACAAGTTTTAAACTTGGTGATGATTTTTACTCATCTGCTCTCTCCAGGCAAATAAATAGTTTTTAAAAACTTCTTTAATATCTTTTCTTAGTTCTCTTTTTTCTGGGCTGAATGAGCTGAAGCCCTCTGCCCTGAGAGGAGTCCTCTGTACATTGCTTCTGCTTGAAAAAAAAATATTAATTTTTAATTTTTTTCCTGCCTGGCAATGGCAGGTGATAAAAGCAGCTGAAAAGGTGGTGGGAGGCAAAAAAGCAAATTTGAAGCTATGAAAAATTTGAGATCACTGTTCATTCTTCCCTGTTTAAATCAGCAAGCAGAGCACATTTCCATCTCCTGGTTTTCTACATTAGCGGCAAACATTCCCACTGGTCCCAGCAAACAGGCTGGCATTGGGCTGCCATATATTCTCACACATGTTTTAGGTGACCTGAAACAGGTCCCAGCTTCTCACTGTGGCTGCTTGGCATAAAATTTGGCTTGATGGGGTCCTGGTACAGAGGATTTTTTTTATTTTTTGCCTTCAGTGCAGAAAACATTCACCCCAAACAACACAAAGCAGAGCCTCACTGCTGTTTTAGCAAGAAAATCACTTAATGAGGGAGACTCCCTGTGCACACAGCTCCCCAACCTGAGAGATGCGAGGTTTCCTGGTGGTAAGAGTTGCACAAAAAATCAGAAAATTTGTGCTCTGGCCCTTGCTTTGCACAGCATGAGGCACTGGAGCCATTTCTGTAACATCATGACAGTCTCTGGATCAAAAACAAAAAAAGAGACAGCAGCAGATGTTATCTTTCCTCTTGTCTTGCTGTATATCTAAAATCTGTCCAAGTTCAGGGTTTGCCTGGCAGGTGCCTTCACATCTTGTAACGCCTCTGTCCCCTCTCTCCCTTCATCACCTTCTCTCCACAAGATGTTCATAGCCTTTAGACTGAGCCTTTTATATCAGATTTTTATCTTTAATCACTACAATGGTGCCACCTGCTCGTCTTAAACCAGCCATGGGTTGTGCCTTCCTTGTTCTTCCACTCAACCAACTCATGATCTCCTCCCCAGTTCCATCCTCTCTGGTGTCTTTGGCTCTGGTGAGGAAGTTTGAATAATTATAGAGTAGTTTTGGTTGGAATGGACCTGCCAGGCCAGCTCATCCCCATCACCTGACATGGGCAGGGACAGCTTCCACTATCCCAGATGGCTCCGACCTCATCCAGTATGGCCTTGGACATTTCCAGGGAAGCCAGAGCTTCTCTGGGCAACCTGTGCCAGGACCTCACCACCCTGCCAGGGAAGAATTCCTTCCTAATTTCTAATCAAAAGTTACCTATTATCAGTTTAAAACCATTCCCCTTTCCCTGCCACTCCAGGCTCTTGTAAAAATCTCTCTCTATTTTTTTATCCAGCTCCTCCAGGTCCTGGAAAGCCACAATTAGTTCACCCCAAGGTTTCTCTTCTCTAGGCTGAACATTCCCAGTTCTCTCAGCCTTTCCTCTCAGCAGAGCTGCTCCATTCCTCCTTGGTGCCTCCTCTGGACTTGCTCCAGCTGCTCCATATCCTTCCTGTGGAATCCAGAGCTGAATCCAGATGGGATGCAAGCCAGGCACTGGTTTCCTCACCAGACCTAAGTGGATGTTGGCTCCTCCAACCTCACCTGAGCTCTGAACTCCCATCTCAGCCTCATGTTCTCATCAGCCCAACTCGTATCCTGAAATTATTCCACTCCACAAAGCCAAAATTCTTCCTATAAATCCAGCAGTTGCAAACCCAGCCACTGACCCTTGGACCAGAGCAGCTGAGCCATCCTGAGGTCTTTAAAAGGAATTTCTCTGTGCTCCAGAGGTGTTTGCTCCAGGATTTAGTGCCTCCAGCTGGCACTCAGCCTGTCCCAAGCTCAGCTGTGCCAGAGTCACCCACACACCTGTGGCATCACTCACTTCTATTCCCTAAAAACACGGAGCTGGGATGCACCATCTCCCCTTTCCTGGCATGGAACTGCTGCTTCCACCATAACATTTTATCACTTTTTTCCTAACTCTGATTCCCATTATGGTAATGGTGCCAATTACCTTGGAACAGGCAATTCCTTCAGCCTAAGCTCATTCAGATTTTATATTTAAACCCTGTGCTATTCCCTGTGAGGATTCCTGAGGTGGATCACGGCAGGTACTTCACAGGAGCCTACACCTTCAAAAAGTTGTTGAGGACAAGAAGAGACAGCCACTGCCAAAGGCAATTTGAGGAATTCTAACAAAACATTCACGCTGGGAAATGTGGATTTTTTTTAAAGCAGGTGCAATTAATCACTGCAGGAAAGATGACACCTCGGAAAAAAGGGGTTATTTTGGATGCATAAATGAAAAATGTGGGCACCTTGGAAAGATGTGACAAGAGGTTATTGCTGTAGGTGTAGGAGTTACAGGCATGAGGTTCTGGTGTGGGATTTACGCACAGTGTGTCATGCTAGGACATTCCAGCTCCTCCTGGCTCCTCACTGCCAAGGAGGGAGAAAAAAAATAAAGGACTATGGTGGTGTTCACAGGGACAAGGGAAGAGATGAGAATCTTGACTCCATGTTTCAGAAGGCTGATTTATTATTTTATGACATATATTATATTAAAAGAAAATTATATACTAAAACTATACTAAAATAATAGAAGAAAGGATTTCATCAGAAGGCTAGCAAGGAATAAAAAATAATGGAATGATAATAAAATCCTGTGACTGACCAGAGAGTCTAAGACAGCTGGACTGTGATTGGCCATTAATTGAAAAGAACCACATGAGACCAATCAAAGATGCATCTGTTGCACTCCACAGCAGCAGATAATTATTGTTTACATTTCTTTTCTGAAGCCTCTCAGCTTCTCAGGAGAAAAAAATCCTAACAAAAGGATTTTTCATAAAATATGTCCATGACAAAGGATCATGGAATCATTAAGTTGGGAAAAGATCTGCAGGATCATCAAGTCCAAATTTTGACCAAACACCCATCATTCCTACAAAATCACAAAATGAAATGCCAGTTCTACTCAGTTTTTGAGTTTTTCCAGGTGGCTTCATCACTTCCCTTGGAAGCCTCTTCCAGTGCCCAACCTCTCTTTCAATGAAGAAATTTTTCCAAAATCAAACCTGAAACTCCCCTGATGCAAGCTGAGGTTGATTCCTCTTTTTGCCTGGGAAAAAGACACCAACACCCACCTTGCCACCACCTCCTTTCAGGGAGCTGAGGAGGGCAATAAGGTTTTCTCTGAGCCTGTTTTTATCCAGACTGAGCAATCTGAGTATCCTCAGCTGCTCCTGGTAGGATTTATGTTCCAGACCCTCCACCAGCGTTGCTGTCCTTCTCTGAATACAAATTATGGTCACTTTAGGGCTTTGAGTTGAATATTCAGGGATGTCTTTAAAAATGCATCAACTCTTGTGCAGCTGCTCCAATTTGGAGTCTTCAGGCTTCAAGGGCTATCAGTGGCAGTGCCAACAAAACCAGGAAAACATCTTCCAAACAGTAACCCAGTCAGACACAATCCATTTTTACCTTGACCTCTCGTTGGGAACTCCTCAGTGAAACACTGGGATTTGCCAAGGTGGTGAATGGCTCAGATATTTAAACCTACACTTGTGTTTGGGATCATAAGCTTGTTCACAGGCCAATGTTTCTTTTAAGTAGTCCAACCAGGTTTAACAATTGGAGCTCTTCATCAGCAGTAATTTCGGCATTGTTTTCTATTAAAGTGTCCCTGTATCCACAGCCAGGGTTAAAAATGCATTTACATATCAATCCCCATCCTCTTTTTCTCAAGGTTAGCAGAGGAAATGAAACAACCCAATCAGTCCTGGTGCTGCTGTTTATTTTATTAGAATTCATGGCTGACCTTATATTTTTGTTACCCAAAAGGGCTGTGTTAAAGCTGACAGTTCTATCAAAGGCAGATAAAATTCAAAGTATAGGAGTTTTAATCTGCATTTCCTTTTTTTCCCCCCCACTAAAGTGATTGAAAAATTACATGGATCTTGTTTTCCTCTCTTCCTTCCATTTTACAAATGTTTTATCTTCACAAAAGCTCACTGACTTTAGGAGAAGAGAACTCAGCGTTCTCAACTTATCTGACCACCTGCCTCATCCAGGACACAGAAATCCCCCAGCACCTCCCTGAAAGAAAAGAGCCACAATGAAGAACTAAAATCTTGTTCCAGATGCATTTAAGACCAGGTTGGATGGGGTTTGGAGCAGCATGGCCTAGGGAAAGGTGTCCCTGCCCATAGCAGGGGTTTGGAATGAGATGACCTTGAAGGTCCCTTCCAACCCAGGCCATTCAATGATTCTGAGGTCCTATGCTGTATTTTTTTCTTGCTCCTTTGGATATTTTAGATTTTTCTAAGTCCAAACCAATCTTCCCTTGAGCACCTCCTGGGATGAGGCAGCCAAAATTTCTCAGAGCAGCCTGTTTCAATGCCTGGCCACCCTCACATAAAGGATTTATTCCTAATATCTAACCTGCCCTCTGTCAGATTGAAGTCACTGCCCCCTGTCCTGTCTCTCCAGGCCCTTTCAAATAATGTCTCCCCCATCTTTCTTGGCTCCCTTCAGATTCCAGAAGGTCACAATTAGGTCATCCCAAAAGTTCTCTTCTGCAGGGTGAACAATCCCAATTCTCCTAGCCTTTCCTCATAGTAGTTACTTTGTCCCTCCGATCACCTTGGTGGCCTTCTCTGGACTCACCCCAACATCTCCATGTCCTTCCTGTGCTCGGGACCCCAGAGCTGGAGGCAGATCTGCAGGTGGGTTCCTCTCAAGGCCATGTCACCATCAGTCACCCCAGAGATCACAGAATCACAGAATCAATGAGACTGGAAAAGACATTTGAGATCATCAAACCATGACCCAACTCCACATTGTCCAGCAGACCATGGCACTAAGTGCCATATCTGCTCTTTTCTTAAACACCTTCAGGGACAGAGGTCAAAATGTTGGCCAAAATGATGCTCACAGCTTGGATCCACTGGCTGGTGGGGGAAATCCCAAAGAAATGGTGGGAAGAAATCCCCAGGAAAACCCCCAGAATACATCCTCTATTCGGTGTGTATTCACTCAGGTTTAGGTAGGAATGCCCAGGTACCTTCCCCTGGGGTGAGGAGGTTTGACTGAATGATGGAATCACAGGATACACGGATGATATAATGTTGTGGATCATGGAAGACTTGGAGAATTTTGGACACCTTCTAAGATACAGCTGCCATTAAATAAACCCAGTTGAGCCCATTATGGTCCATTAGCAGAGAAGAGCTCCTTGAGGCCACTGAGCCCACATGAGAGTGTCCTGGTGCTTCCCAGGCAGGGGATTTATCCCTGCTGAGTATCCTAATTAAAGATAAATCCTGATTATCCTAAAAATCCCAATTATCCTGAAATCCTAATTATCCTAAAATCCTGAATCCTGAGTATCCTAATGAAGGACAAAGTGACGGTTCCCTCCTCACAGGATTTGCCTCCTACCTTGTTCAGCACTCGGGTGTAGCCTGAGGTGGGCTCTGGATGGGTATTTTACTTGATCCCTCTCTGCTCCTGGGTGAGTATTTTACTTGATCCCTGAACCATTAACCAGCTCAATCTCCCACATCTTCTCAGGCCAGTGACATTCCTGTCAAATACAGAAGGACTTCAGAGGTCTCCAGTACATTCCTTGATCTCCAGCCCACGTGTGCAGTGCCTGAACAAGCACCACCAAAATGTTTCCAACTGTCCTTATCTTCAGTGGAGAAGCTGCTGCCCTGCTCCTGTTGGTCCATGATTTATTAAGAGCTATTTATGCCACGGCCAATATTTCCTTCTGTTATCCCATCTATTTGTGATGTCCTCTGCAGCTCCACTACGTTGCTTTGATTTATGATTCATGTTATTTTATTTTCTTCGGGGTTCTGCTGTATTTATTTATGTTGCCCTGAAGAGCTGATTTTCAAATGTACCAGTCCCAGACACTTCATCGAGGCTCCCCCCTCCCTGCCCGCACACAAATCATTTTCATCTTTTGAATAAGTCATTGCTTTTTTAGAGAGGAATAAATTTTCATAAGAATTTTTCGTATCAGACCCAGTGTGGGGGTCATCAGTAAACATCTCTCACCTGTTAATGGGAATGATTTGGGCTTCTGTGGTGTTCCTATTAATAGGTAAAGGTCTAATTAAATTTCATAAAAAATAAGTTATTGCAATTAATGTCCTTTAGAGGGGGAAGGGAATATGTTGTTATGTAATTTCATTAGACTAAAATACATTTATAGAATTTGAAAAAAAAGCCCTGTTTCTGTTGTCTCACAGAATATGAAAAAAATCCCTGCCATCTGAGCTGGAAAGAAATTCTAGGACACCGAGACCTGAGAGGCAGCAAAGTCTCATTCCCTGGAGCCATTTCCAAGTTTATATCTGGACTATTTTGAATATTCTAAACCACAGCACCCCTTTCCCTCCCTTTCCTTCAACCTTGGGGGCATTTCCACTCTGACTCCATCTGTCTCCTTTCCTTTTACGCCACTTAAGAGCTGTTCCCCGGTTCCATCATGCTCTCAAGTTGCTTTGGCTCTGATGAGTAACTCATAGAAGCCTAAAATGGTTTGGGTTGGGAGGAACCTTCAAAATCATCCAATTCCAAACCCTGTGCCATGAGCAGGGAGCAATCCTTGTTATCCTAAGCCATCCAAGAAAACCAGAACACTGAACTCCTGGTGGATAAAATCACTGCTTGCGTTGTATTCCCTGACTCTCCCTGGTTAAAACACACTTTTGGTACAACACAAAGGAGCCAGAAAAGGCTTTAAACTGAAAGACCAGGTTTAGATTGATTAGGCAAAATTCTTCCTTGGGAGAGTGGTGAGGCCCTGGAACAGGCTGCCCAGAAATGCTGTGGATACCTCATCCCTGCAACTGTTCAATGCCAGGTTGGATGGGGTTGGATCAACCTGGGATAGTGGAAGCTGTCTCTGCCCGTGGCAGGGGGCTGGAATGAGATGATCTGGAAGGTCCATTCCAATCCAAAAAACCATTCTGGGATTCTATGGTCTTGGTCCTGATGCCTTGTGAAGGCTGACCTAGAACAGAGACTAGACAGAGTTAAAGAATAAAGTAGGGATTTATTAGAAGGATTTAACGGATACACCTTGGGCAGCACAAGAGCCCTGCCAGGGCTACACCCAAGATAAACCCAAAATGGTCACAAAATGGACAACTGGTCACAGGGTCTCTCACTTTTTTAAGTTCTGGTCCATTTGCATAATGGAGTTAATTGTCCAGTTACAGCTTTAGCTTATGAAGTCCCATCCTTCTTGTTTTTCTCTCTTCAGTCCACCATTGTTTATGCTCTTCAGGCTAAAATTTGGATCAGTTGTCCTTGGTCCCCAGCTAGAGTAGGAATTGTTTTGTCTCCCTACTCTGTGAAGAGAGCTTGCCATCCCCTTACATGAAGCTCAGAACTACACACTAAAGCAGCACAGAATCTGAAAGATATAAAAGCTAAAACCTGAGGCATCAACCCCACAAATCTACACCTGAAGTAGCTTTTTCCTTTCAACCAACCACTGAAAACATCCCCTGACTCACTTGGACCACAAGTTCCCACTGTTTTGCCCCACTTTTCCCACTCCCACCAGTAAAAAAAAGGGGATTTTTTAGTATGCTGTCCTACTGTTTGCTTTTATTATGGCTTGGACTGACTTTGCCTCCTGAGCAGCTCGGCCATGCTCCAAATCTTGGGCCATCTCCCTGAAAATCCTTGTTCATTCCCCTCACCTCCGCAATGACAAATGATTGTGTCATCCTTCCACTCTAGGGTCCTGCTCCCAGTGACAACGAGTTTCTAGTCTCACCCCATTGTTCATCTCTTTCTCCCCTTAATCTCCATCAGCTCCGTGTGTCAGCAGCACTTGCTCAAAATCACTTATCACACACGAAATTTATTTAGAATTAATCAGAGACAATTTGAGGTGTTTATTAAAGCAGCAACAATCTCAGCTTGACCTTGCGATGGGATTTGTGTTTCAAAGAAACAACTTTTTCCTTTTTTTTGCTTTTTTTTTTTTTTGCCACTTGATACTGAGTTGAAAAACTTTCATTAAGGAACTAACAAAGGTGAAAGCTGCTGCCAGAGACAAATTCTGCTTAACAGACTTGACATTTTCTCTGGAGGTTTTTTTTTGGGTTGTTTGAGGGGAAAAAGCAAACAAACTATGCAGGAATTACCTGCTCTGGCTCTGTCAGAACTGAGAAAGGATCTTATTGTTCTGGTTCCCTCCTCAAACCTCATCTCCTCAGACAGGTGGGAGAAGAGGCAAGACACAGGTCATGCAAAAATGCTATTGTTTCTCCTTCCTTTTTAAATAATTTTCAACTGAGAGCAAAAGATGGTTCTGAGGAAATTCTCTGGTACTGAACAGAGTCTCTCTGGTACTGACTAATTAAACTGGGATGCTTTTACCAGAAGAAACATTCAGTTCTCCTGGGAGCAGAGACCCAGACTTTGCACATCTTCATTTGACTGTTAACCACTCACATTAAAAAAAAAAAATTAAACAATTTAAAAGGGATTTCATAGGACAGTTCAGTATTTAGGAAATAGCTCCATCTGTTGAGAAAGCCTTGCACCTGGCTCTGGATGCAATTCCTTCTGGAATTACAGCTGGACACCTCAACTCAGTAGTCACAGTCAGTAGTTTTACTGTTCAAGTTTATTTTTTCCTCTTTTATTTACCTAATCCTAAACAATTCAGAGATGTTACAGATTTAAATACCACCCCATATATTCTGATCAATTCTGATCCAATAATTTGTTGTCTGTACATATGGGGCAGATTTTGTGCCACACTCCAAATTGAAAATCCCCGTTGACTCTTCCTGGAATGACTGACTGCTCCTTTCCCAACCTCAGCATCTGCACAGACCTGTCTTTCCAGGAGTGCAGGAAGGCTTTCCAAGCATCTTGGCAGCTCCCTGTCAGCCAGAGAGGATTAAACATCTCCTGTTAACAGCTCTGCTGCTGCAGGAGCCTCAGAGCAGCCCCTCTCCAAATGAAGCAGCAGCTCGGGCAGAGCCACTGACCTCGTGGCTTCCGAGGCCATTTCTCTGTTAATCAGCCTTGTCAAAGCCTGTCTCTCCCAGGGAGAAATCTCTCACTCCCTATCTCCCCACCTCCTCCATCCAAGGGCTCATTCCTCCTTGTATTCCCAGTCGTGTTCATCAATCAAGAGGAGGAGGTGGATGCGAGCTCCTGATTACTCGGGAGGCAGAAAATTAAGTCCCACCAAGTCAGTACCCAAGAGAATGATAAATCAAATCCTGTAGGAATTCTTTTGACCTCCTAGCAGAGGGTTTTCCAAACCCAGAGATTTCTCTAGAGATACCAGATCCTTGGTTTAACTCAGAGCCTTGTAATGAAATGGAATTCTTCCAACTGAGAATTTTTCGTTTCCTGTCTGACTGCCTGGCTTAAGGCTGAGTGTGTACAGCATCAGCTGTGGAGAGCAAAGTTAGGGCATTTGTTTCCTTCTTTTAGAAATCTATCCCCAAAATACTTTTTTCTCGAAATTCCCAAGAGGTTTCAGGATAAATGAGCATATTTGAGGCAAGTGAATAATTTTCTAGGGGAAAATTCTTATGGTAATTCTTGGGGTTGTCCTAAACAGGGCCAGGAGTTTGGGCTCAATGATCCTTGTGGCACCCTTCCAATTTAGGATATTTAATGATTCTACAGAATAATTCCCTAACTCTTTTTTTTTTTTGTCCATATTCAGCCTTTGCATCTGTCTTTTTATTTTAAACTGGCCAAAAATTGCATATTAAGATTACATTCAAGGAGAGAAAAAGCTGCATAGTGCAAGGAGATGACAAAGAAGGAGAAAAGAAATTACCAACACTCACTTGAAAGTTTAAATGTTTTTGGAACAAAAAAATCCAGGACAGTTAGTAAAATCCAGGAGCATGGTCACCTGTCTCCACAACACCATAAACATCTTAATTAAAGCAGGCAGAATATGAGGAGGGTGACCCTGAAAATGTATTCCATGCTGCACCAGCCGCAAAATGAGCACAGAGATGTGTGAACCAGTGGATTCCTCATGTTATCCATCCAATGATTTGCCAAAAAATCCCTGGAAGCTCTGGGACCAGCTTCCTCACAAGCTCCCTGCTCCCTGAAAACTGATTATGCAACAGAGTTTATAAATTAACCCATTAACATCGTTTATTTGCCCACAAATACTCAGCTGGACCATGCAATTTAAAAGTTTATGTGTGTGTGGAGTTATCTCAGTAAGAATTATACTTGAACGATCTCATTTGCATAAGTCAGAGATTGTAATGACTTACTCAACTAAGCATACCCATGCAGTTAATTACTTTTTTCCAAATGAAATGCCGAAATTATTTCCCAGCAGAGAAAGGCAATTGCTCACCCAAAGCAGCACAGGATGCTGTCGGTTTTAAAACAATTAATAAGAAATTAATTTTTGCAGGCCACTGAGCCATAGTTAGGGAGCAATGCAAAGTAAAATGTGACCCAGACCAGCAGCTCCATTGGCAAGTCCAGGCTCACCCAGGAATTCTGGAATGAGGAAACACATGGAGCACCTCAGTCTTTAGGAGGTGGCAGTCCTGGGCAGGTTAAAGGAAAAAATAAAGCTCTTGAGAGAGGAAAAGTCACCTTTGGAATCACTTGTGACTACAAGATTGGAAATCACCAAATGAAGGGAGATTCTTCCTGTTTCCAGCTCGTATTCCCACCACACAAGAGGAAATAAGGAAGTTTGCAGGGCTTGGAGAAGATAAAATAAGATTTAAAAAAGCATGTCCTGGTTGGTCAAGTCCAGATTAGATGGAGCTCTGAGTAGCTTGAGGAAGGTGTCCCTGCCCATGGAGGTTGGAACTGGATGATGTTAAGATCTCTTCCAACCCAAATCATTCTATGAATAAAATAATGCCACAAGCAAAGGGGATGATGTGACGCTGCTGGTCTGGGACTCTGGTGATAAATCTGGAGCATGTAGGCAGCATTGTTTATTAACTCAGATTTAGCTGAAGTTTGTTCTGAATTTGGATGGTCCAGAGTATCCTGCTGCCTGTCCAAGTGGGAATGTGATGGAAAGATGCCCATGTGTTTGATTTGAGGAAAGATCCAGTAAGATAAAGTCAAATATAAAAATCCTCTGGCACATTCCCCCACTGCTGTGCATTCCTTCTGTGTGCCAGCCCTCCCATATCCCAGGGATTTTGGGCAGTCCTCCTCAGGAATTACACAACAGGTGGATATCTCCTGCTTTTCCAGCCCAGGAATCATGGGCAGCTTGTCAGGTTCCTGTGTTTTAAAGTCCCTTATAACTTCTGGCAGAATTCCAGCAACATTCAAGGTTTTCTATTTTAATCTGAAATTGAAATTCATCAAATTAGTTTTAAAGCTGGCAAATACTTTTGAGCATGTTGATTTTCTCTGTCCTACTCAAGCTCGGTTTGAGCAGCCCCGTCTAGTGGAAGGAGCCCCTGCCCATGGTAGAGGGGTGGAATGAGATAATCCAGAACTTTCCTTCCAATCCAAACCACTATAAATTTCTGTGAATTAATATTTTTTGAAACTACTGCAGATCCTGTATCATCCCTGCAGCCTCTTGTCATCGTCTCAACCAGAACACATTTAAACCGAAGAAAATATTAACTTGTGCCCCGCAGGCGCTGAGACACTTTGTGAGAGGATTTTAAATGACAAGAAAAGTTTTCTACAGTGAATCCAACTCCAGAAAAAAAAAATCCTTGAGAGTGTGGGGAATGCACAAAGCACAGTGATCAACGTTAGATGCAGAACTACAGCCACAGCAAACTCCAACCAGGCTGCAAATTCTATAACAGCAAAAACTGAGTCTATTCCTATTTCTGTTAGCATAAATTTATATTCCTGAACATCTCTGTATGGACAAGATGGGGGTGAAGCAGCTGATAGAGTCTGAGAACAGAGTTTCCCTGTGATCAGAAGGTCTTGCAGCTCCACTGCACCAGGGTGTTGAAAACTCCCAGCTTAGAGATGTGGGGCTGTGATTTCCTCTTTGCAAAGTGCTTCTCAAGTAGCCTGATTTGCTTTGCTTTTAATGCATGGATTATCAGCTTAATTTCCATGAGGTTTTTTTAATCTGAAATTTAATTTAGGAGATTTCGTCAAGTGATTGTTGCAATTTGTTCCGCTGGCTGCTCTCAGAACAACTCCTGCCTACCAAAAATACATCTCCTTGCTTTTATCTCTGAATTCAGAAAGATTCTTTTTACACCCTTCACTTCAGTCACCTGAAAGCCACAAAGGGCCTTTTCCCCCTTCTCTTCTGTGGCAGGAGGACTTGAGTGGAGCTGGAAATGGCTTTTCCGAGGAGTGATTCAATGGTGCCACAGGACTCAGAGATCCTTCTTTGGGACCTAAAGCCATGACAGCAACCCTAAACCCATCCCAGTAACATTAATTAATTCACACACAGTTCTCTGAGGAAGGATCGCCTTTCTGTGCCACCAAAATATTTATGGTTCTCAACACAGACTTTTGCTCTGCTGAAAAACTGGCAAGTCAGGCTGTTTTCTGCTGTTTTCTTTCAATGTAGAGCCTGGGGTGAGTGGGACACACTTCTGGCCAGCAGTAAAAACCACCTTTTTCTTTTTCTTTTTCTTTTTCTTTTTCTTTTTCTTTTTCTTTTTCTTTTTCTTTTTCTTTTTCTTTTTCTTT
>JAXCLO010000114.1:151129873-151172375 GCA_035583995.1 Arremon aurantiirostris
TTTTCCTTTTCCTTTTCCTTTTCCTTTTCCTTTTCCTTTTCCTTTTCCTTTTCCTTTTCCTTTTCCTTTTCCTTCTTCATGTTGCTGTTCCTTCTTCTTCTTCTTGTGGTAGTTGTTGCTTTCACCCCATTACAGGACATTTTATTCATAAAGCATCCAATCAGCTAAAAATACAATTCTTAAACATTATTTCTAAACCAATCTAAACTTGATTCTAATGTATGAAAGTTGTTCTTACCTAAAAAACTAGACATATATTATTATCTATTTACACAAATATTCTACCTGTTTTCTTACTTAAAATTTATGTGTATAAGTTTATTTTCATGAAAAACAACATATAGTTCTATTTGTTCTAGAATGTGTATAGGTTGTTGTTGCTTGCACACCACTACAGAGCATTTTATTCATAAAACATCCAATTGGCTAAAAACACGATTCTTAAACATTCTTTCTAAACCAATCTAATGTACAAAAGTAGTAAAAAGGTAGTGTCAGTTCTTACCTAAAAAACGATGTATTTATTGTTATCCATTTACACAAATATACTATTTGTTTTCTTACTTAAATTTTATGTGTATAAGTTTATTTACATGAATAATTCTGTTTATTTACACAAACGGTTGTATTTATTCTAGAGATGCAAACAAAGTTCTGCTGTGGTTTTTTATGTCTGGAGCTAAGTTACTGAACTTTAAACCAGGCCTTAGGGCCTTTACTAGCTAACACAGTTTCTCAAGGCGCTTAAATATATTTCTACTTACTTAAATATCTTAATATCTTTCATCCAGGCACCTCTATGGTCTCCAACTGCTTATTTTGCAGAGAAAAAAAAATAAATCCTTGGAGTGGAAGTGGTGACAAGTTTCAGTTTTAGAAAAATATGCATTTGAAGTATATTGACTATACTGTTTATTTAATATACAAAACTTCTGGGAGAGAAAGGGTGCTCAGCTTCTTCAGGACTTTACACTTTTCTTAAACCAAATCGGGTAAAAATAGAAAATAATGAAAATTTCTGTGGATCAGTAACTCTCCAGTGTTTAAGAAGTGGGTGGGATCAACTGAATTTTCATTTAAAAACTTCTTTTTCCTTCTCAGCTTGTAACAAAACCTTTCTGTTCTTTTGACATGTGGGGTGTTTTTCCTTCTTTTTACAAAACAGCCCTGCAAATGGAGTTTTTATGTTTTCTGTGGGCACAGCTCCACTGGGTGTTGAAGCACATAAAAAATTACCTTGCCCAATATTTTTCCACAGTAAAAAAATTCTGCCTTTTCCCCACCTACTTGACAAATCCACAAGTTTTCCTGTGTAAATAGGTTATGCCTGGGGCTACTCCACCCATCCCAAGCCCAGGGCTGCTGGGAGAATTTTGTCATCTCTTTAGGACAGAGATGCCCGAGTTGCTGAAAGAGAAAATCTTGTGCTGCAACATCCACTCAAGTCAGTTTATTTAATGCAGTTTGCCTTGAAAATTGCAACTTCTGTGGACAATAAATTCTGGATATTGTGGTAGTTAAGGTTTCACTGGAGTGACGTCATGGAACAGCCTTATCTTTACCTGCAGGAGCTGCTGGAGGCATTTATCACCTGCTGAACAAAGCAGAGATTTCCTTGAGTTCCAGGGCAGCATCTCTCCCATAGTGAGGAGAAATCCTGTCTCATCCTGTGCATGGATCCAATCAGTTAATGCTGCCTTCAATGAGAGAGAGCTGCTTTTAAAAGTTAATCCATCCAGCATTTTAATTTCGTGTGCAGATGCAAATTAGACTTTAATTGCTCGCCAGCTCAACTGATCACTGAGATACCCATCAAATTGGCTGTACCAGGGAGGTACAAATGATCACAGAGTTGATCTGTGCCTCGTTTCTGTTAACAGGAGATGAAATATTCTCCAGCAAAGTCATTTTTTGCTCATCAGTCCCCTGCAGGGCTCTGGCTGAGTCCTGCTCATTTAGACTCTTCCATTTCCCTTAACTCTTTGGATTCCCAGTGCATGAAATAACCTGTACTGGGTTTTTAATTGTAAGTGTTCATCAGATTCCTGACATGCCTCTTCTTGGTCATAGAAACATGGAATGGTTTGGGGACAGACCTTAAAAGTCATTTAATTCCAACCCCCTGCCATGGGCAGGGACACCTTCCACCATCCCAGGTCGCCCAGAACTCCATCCAACCTGGCCTTGAAAAGAGGGGTCATAAAATAAGAGACAGCTCTTGTTTAGCCCAAGAAATATTCCAGACAGAAAACTCCCTGGGAGACGAGTGGGATACGATGTGTGACTGAAAAACATCCCCATGGCCAGTGGTGCTCATGGCAGCTGATACCTCTTGACCTCTATTTCCAGCTGAAGCTCTTCCAAGTGAGAAATGTCAACATGAAAGGAGCACAGAGGCAAAACGAGGTCAGGAGGGAGAAGCCCAAACCTAATTCCCTGTTTATTATCCCTGAGAGTTGATGAAATAATAAAATATCATTGAAATAATAAAACATCGTTACGATATCAACTGTACTTTTTGAAGCTCCTCTCCCAGCTGCTGGGTGGGGGTGAAGGGGTGGGAGATGAAGGTGCTGCACCGAGATGAAAGCCCCTGAATTTGGCAATGTCATAAATCCTCAGTGGCACCTGCAGCCAGGTAGTTCCTTTCATCACAGTTTTCAAAGCATTCAACAGAGCGTGGCGAGAGAGCAGCTAAGGCAAAGCCCAGGAGGGGTGAAATGTTTGGAAGTCACAGCTCAGTTCAGGAGCAGAGGCAAGAGTGGCAGCCACCTTTTCCACCTTTTCTCCATGGATATCATGGATTCATTGCCTTTTATCCACCTTCCCTAATCAATCACATGGGAAAGCTCTACAAAGCAACTTAGGGCCAGTTCAGGGCAGCAATGATCCATAAGAATTATTCTGATATTCCTGCTAGGTATGATTCCTGGTTTCATAAAAATAAAAGATTCCCTAGTGGATAAACCTCCCAGAAGTTTGGACATTGCCGGAATGGTATTTCCTTTCATTCTGGAGGAAAATATGCTGGAGCATGTCCAGGGAAGGGAATGGAGCTGGGGAAGGGTCTGGAGTGCCAGGAGCAGCTGAGGGAGCTGGAGGGGCTCAGCCTGGAGAAGAGGAGGCTCAGGAGGGACCTTCTGGCTCTGCATAACTCCCTGACAAAAGGCTGAGCCAAGCCAGGGTCGGGCTCTGCTCCCAGGGAACAGGAGACAACAGCCTCAGGCTGTGCCAGGGGAAGTTAAAATTGGGAAGTTAAAATTAGGAAAAATTTACTCACTGAAAGACTTGTTGAGTACTGGAAGGGGCTGCCCAGGGCAGTGGTGGAATCACCATCTCAAAAATTGTGCAGTTGTGGCACTTGGGGACGTGGTTTAGTGGTGGCCTTGGCAGTGCTGGGAGACCAGTTGGACTCAATGATCTCAGAGATCTTTTCCAACCTTAATGGTTCTGGTTTAAGATTTTACCAATTCTTCCTCTAAATTCCTGAGCAGGTTGTGTTTAATCCTCACCACCAAGGGACTCCTCAAGCATTTCTAAAACTGGAATGGAAAACTGGTCACAGGAAGGTCACTCAGCTTTAATGTCTTCAAGCTGTGAAGTTTTAAAGCAGAGTAATCTCCAGAGAGAGTGGTGAAAAAGAAGTTCTCTGAAGGCAGATACTGAGAAAAGCAAAGCTGAAAACCCTCCCAAAATCCTGCAGTTTTCTGGTTCATCAGCTCATTTGGGGTTAAAAGCTGCACCTCTGCATATATGAGATCTAATTTTATAATATAAAGTAGAAGCACTGGGGGTTTTCCTGAAAACTTGCAATTTTATAAACCTTTGTAACTCTGGTGTCTATTTTGGACCTTTTATGTGTTTTGCCTTTATCTTACCTTTGATTTTAAACCCACTAGAGCTCCCTGCTGCTGTTACCATGTTGTTAAAATTAGTGGACTGGGCATGACTCAATCTGGGCCTGACTCAAAGCACCCAGGGACAAATGAGATGCCATGGAGACACCTCCTCTCCTTCAGACACCCAACAAAAGCTACAGGACTCTGACTAATCTCAGCTTAACCTGTGCCTCACATGCTCCTGGGTGTCCAAACTGGGATTGTAGCAGGTTTTCCAACAAACCACTCCATATTCTCACAAATATTAAGAACTACATCTGTATTTTATATCTTCAGCCAATAAAGAAGGTGGGAATCCATGGGAAATAAGAAGTTTCTGGGGTGTAATTTAAAAAAAAAAATCTCAGAATGCAGCAGCAATATTTTGTTCTGCTCATAAATTCCTGTAACTTCTGTGTGTTGGAGGGGGTTTCAGAAAATACTTTTTTTTACATTTTCCTTCACACTCAGGAAATCAGAAAAAGGAGAGGCCATGGAAATTACTCTGCTGGTGTCTCACAGTCTCTCCACTAAACATCAAATCCTTTTTCTCCTGTGTTCCTATAGAAATGGGGATTTCTGACCCATCACAGTCAACCACTTCATTTTGTACATTGTGTTTCAGAGCAAACAAAAGAACAGGGCATTAAATTTAGGAATAAATTAATGTTTGGGGCTGCAAAAGGTTTGAGCAGTGGGTGGAAAATGAATCGTTATTAAAAGTTGTGTTCATCAACAGTGATCTGGAGTGGTTGGGAGACAACACTCCTGCCAGAAGCGTGGGTTGAATCTCAAACTTGTGATGGCCTCTTTCATGATCAAAAGAGAAAAAAAGAATTTCTCGGAGTTGTTTGGAAATAAAATTAAGAAATCAAGTATTTCACAGGTTTGTTTTGCATCTGGTTTAAGGTAATGACATCCATGACAAACTTTCAAGGAAGGAAGGTGCCAGAAAAATTTTGGCACTGTCTGCAGGACAAAATTTTGTGCTGCTCCAAATTATTTCAGTGCCACGAAAAGAGGCCCCAGAACCAGATGAGATTCTAGCAGAATTATAGAATCGTGGGATGGTTTGGGTTGTATCTTCAAGATCATCTCATTCCACCCCTACCATGGGCAGGGACACCTTCCACTATCCCAGGTTGCTCCAAGCCCCATCCAACCTGCCTTGGACTCTTCCAGGGGTCCAGGGGCAGCCACAGCTTCTCTGGAAAACCTGTGCCAGGGCCTCACCACCCTCATAGGGAAGAATTTCACAGAATGCCAGAATCATTTTGCTTGGAAAAGACCTCCAGGATCATCAAGTCAAGGTGACTGATCCTCACCTTGTCACCCAGCCCAGAGCTTTGAATGCCACATCCAGATATTCCTTGAACACCTCCAGGGATGGAGACTCCAACACCTCCCTGAGCATCCCTTTCCAATGTCTGATCACCCTTTTCATGGAGAAATTCCCACTGATGTCCAACCTGAACCTCCCCTGGCACAGCTTGAGGCAGTTTCCTTTCATCCTGTCCCTGTTCCCTGGGAGCAGAGACTGACCTGACTCCACCTCCTGTCAGGGAGTTTTGGAGAGCCAGAAGGTCTCCCCTGAGCCTCCTTTTCCTTCTTCTCCCTTAGCCTGGAATTGTCTCCAAGTTGACACAATTATTTGATTTTTTTTTTTCTTAAACTTTGCCAAAGGCAGCTCATGGCTGAGGCAGAACCTCAAAATATAGTCCAGATTATTATATTATATTATATTATATTATATTATATTATAATATATTATATTATATTATATTATATCATATTATATTGTATTGTATTATATTATATTATATTATATTATATTATATTATATTATATTATATCATATCATATCATATTATATTGTATCATATCATATTACATTATATATTATATATTATATATTATATATTATACCCAGTGCCTCCTGCTCCCTTGATTCTGCTCTCAAGGTGGGAATATTCTTCTCCCTCTCACCCCACGAGAGGGATGACAGCAGTAAAAGTGATCCTGTCCCATTTTGCTGCAACCTCATTGCATATTTCCTAGAAAAAATAAAAAACCCACAATTAAAAGATAGTTAAAATCCTATTGAGAAGATCTTCCCAGCTTGCTAGAGGATAAAAAACAACTTTGGTTGTATTTCATGGCCTGTGAGAAAAGGATCTCTGTCCAGTGGGTTCTTGAGCTCTGCTCCACCAGCTCCAGCTTAGAACAAATCCCCAACCTGGTGCTGTAGATAATTGTGGTAAATTACCCTCCCCTTGACATGAGGTAGAGCAGTTGTTGTAATTTTATGAGTCACAAAATGGTAAAATAATGATTCTTCCACTAAACCTTAGCTTTATATCTTAATTGGAGAGAAATGTTGTTTGATAGGGAAGTGTGGAAGGAAAAAAATGTCCATAAAATCTTCCACAAAATCCTTTCACAAAATGCCCAAAGTTTAGGACACAACAGGACAAATTGACATCCTCTGCAAGTGACAAAATTCAAAGAATAATGTATCATACTTGGGTTTTGGGAAGTAAAAGTGGATCTGAAGATTAATTTCTTTACCTCCAAGGATTTAGGTCTGGTCTGTGTGCTCCATAAGCTCCTTCTCTACCCAGCTGAAGGAACCTAAGGATTTACCCAATCCTCTCAGGTCCAAACCATTCTCCGGAGCTGTTTTGCTCCTCATGACCTGCAGGAACAATCAAATCTCATTTAAATGCCCTGGAGACATGCAGGAAGTTCCACAGGGTGAAACCACTCTTGAAATTGAGGTACAGATTCCTTTTCATGTAATTGCACAAATGATTTTCCACCTCTACCATTCTCCTCCTGATCGGCCCCATCTCTTGTCCAGCTCATCCTCACAAATGGCACCACATAGGCTTGGAGGGGGCCAGGATCCAGCACAAAAAGTTCCTGTTTCCTGTCATTTCTCCAGATGTATCTGTCCCTTACAGCTCCATCTGTGAAGATTTCTTTGGACAAGCTTGCCTCAAAAATATGGGAGTGGAGAAAGGTTGAATGCAGTAGAAATAAAGGACAATTATTTTTTTTAATACAAGAAGTCCAATGTCTGAGAAGACATTTGGATTCAGGACAGATATTGCCATCAGGAAGGATGGCAGGGTTGCACCCCAGTACAATCCATTCATCACTTAGAAATGTGAAAACTCTTTTTCTTCCATGACTGGAATATCAGGGAATAGCAGGAGGGAAGATAAAGCACTGAGGGTTCCTTATCACCCTCTCATCCCCTTTCACCCTGGATCAGCCTCTCCCACCTTTCCCAGTTCTCCTCTCTGAAGATTTTCCTCCTGTGAAAACCTTGATTCCCATCATGCCAATAACAAGGGAGGGGACTTGCCATGTTTTGTCTCCTTTTCCCTGTGATCTGACTGTCTGGCAGCTGCATTTCTCCTCTCTTCTGGAAGATGCTGCTGCCTTCTCACAGCTTCCACATTCACTGGCAGGTTTCCAAGCACAAGGTAGGGATGAGATCATCATTTTCTTGCCTTACTTGAAGTGTTAGACCATAAAGTCTTGGAAATAAAAGTGAAAAGGAGGAGTTACCAGGATTCTTGCACAGCTCCAAGGGTAAACCATAATCCTGCTGCTTCGCTCTCCTGTGCAGCACAGCTCAGAGACAAATTCAGACATCTCCAATGGACCTGATCTAAACCTTTTTAATATTAAAGTTCATGCAAATAAATGGATGGAAAGCAAAGAAGGAAATTCCAATTTTCTTCAGAAGGAGAAATCCTTTCAGAGTGAAAAATTACATTTTCCAGAGCTGCTGTCAGAAGGGAGATCTTCAGATCTGCCCCAGCCTCCTCTTCCCTCAGTTTTCCAACCTAAGTTCTACAAGCAGAGCCTTCACAGTCTCCCCTAGAACTCACAGCCACTCAAGGGACCACATAAATTCCTTGGATATTAAGGACCAGAATCTCCAGCTTCCATCTTCACTGCAGAAATGTCAATAAATTCAACCTCCCCAATGCTTTCTTTCAAAGGGCAAGACTTTTAAATGCAGGAAAAACTTGAATTTTTCCATTTATTACATGGGAATTGTAGCTAGACCTGAATCCAGTCTCTGCCAAGAACTTCCTGTGGACAGGGTTTTGTTTGAAATTCCCATAAAAATAAATTCACACCAGGGCTGCCTTTTGATGTTCAGACATCTCCAAGGTTGGCATTTCCCTTTGGAATGTTTTGGCAACCTGATCATCCCCTTAAGAAGGTTTTCCAGCCATGAGTAGGGAACGTTAATTCAGATTTGTAATAAGAATGGAAAGAGCTCTTAAATGGCCTCATGCAAAGAGCAGCAGAGAGGGTGAAATGACTTCTGTTGACTTTGATTCAAGCCCTGAACCACAGCAGCTAAAGTTGGGAATAATCAAATATAGCTTTTGTTACTGGGCAGGACATGGACAAGCTCCAACAAATCCTGCTTCCAGAATTTAGTAGGTGGTTCCTGTGATTCTCCCACTAATATTTAGATTTATTGCCAGACTTGGTGTAGATGCCTCTCCCTTAAGCTAAAAAGTTGAAGCCTGGGCTCAAGATTTTCAAGAGGAATTAATGGCACTGGAATTTGGGGAATCAGATGTTCTCGGTGTTGCTTTGGCCATATTGAGCACCCACATCTTCATTCCGTGGCATATTCAGGACTTTAAATGAGGATTTCAGACATGGTTGACATATTTTCAGAGAAAGTTGCCAGGAAAACTTTATCCTGTATTGTTGTATAGTGCATGGGGTTGTTTTAGTGCCCCATGGTACCAGAAAAGTATCAGAATTAACTCCTATATCTTATTTAAAAATATAAAAAGAAGGAAAAAATAAGACTGAAAACAGTTGTTAATTGGAATTTTTGGGGGTTATAGTTGGATTTTGTTGTTGTTGTTTTGCAGGCTAAAACAGATCTTGCAGAGGTGGAACTCTTTCTAAGTGAAGTATTTAGAAAATAAATTCCTGAGTTAATAATTTTAGTCATCAAAAGGTTCAACTCATTGAACTAATAATGGATGTAATAGGATTGTCCTAAGAAGAGAAATCTGGAGAAAAAGAGAAATTGAGAGTTTTCCTTCAATGAAAGCAATGGCTCTTTAAAAAAAATATCATCCTTGAAAAAGGCTTTTAAGACCATCGAGTCCAACCATCAAACCAACCAAATCTTCAAGTGCCACATCCACACTTCTTTTAAATCCCTCCAGAGATGCTGGCTCCACCTGCCCAGCCTGTCCCAATGCCTGACAACCCTTTCCACAAAGAAATTTTTCCTAATATCCAACATAAACCACCTCCCTCACAACCCATAACTCTTTTATACCCTGAACCTTCTTGTCCTGGTCTTTCACCTCCACTCCATAGTTGAAGAATTCCTTTTGTCAAGCAGGATGATTCATCCTGGAGGAAGGAATCAGTCTGGAAATACAAATATCAGAATGAAGTGGAAGCTGTGGAACCCTGGATGAACAGTGCACGGAAAAAGAGTTGAGAAAAAAAATCAATAGGTTATTGAAATTGCAATTGGAGGAACTTACTTGTTTGTAATAGTAGGGTTATAAATCAAAAGGCCCAGGCTGAGAGATGGGGATCTGATGGGAGGGAAGGAGGAAAAATCAATTTTTGGCTTGATTTGGATCTCCAGTCACGCATGGCTGAAGTTCAGTCATAATGCCTTCCTCGTAAATTAACGCTTTTCTCACTCCTGGGATGAACACTGGCCTGGGAGGAGAGGGAGTCACACTCAGGGATAAAGTGGGCATTTATAGACAAAACTGAGCAATATTGGGTTGGGTTTGTTGGACAAGGGGAGAAGCTGCCTCACTTAAAGGATAATGATCCCTTTAAGCCATAAATGGACATTTACAGATTGCAGTGATGATCCTTGTGAGTCCTTCCTACCCAGGATATTCCATGAGTCTCTATTCCTTATATTGGTTATTCCAAAGTGTCTCCAAAATAAGCAAAAGGAAAAGGTTGTGGATCAAGGAATTGCCTCCCCATCTGAGCTTGTCAGCTTTTGAAATGCTTCTTCCCACACTGAATTCCTGGCAGTTCCCAAGCTCAGGGGAAAAAAATTCCCAAAAATCCCCTCCTCAGAGGATGCTCCACCTCATTTCCAGATGTTGGGGTAGCTCCCATTTGGGGTATTTCTCAGATGATGAAGGAATTTTTCTCTGGCAGCAATTCTCAGGCACTGACAGATTAGGGAATGGTCTGAAGGAGGAAGCCTGTCCCAGCAGCCCAGATTTTTCCCAGTTTCTGGGGTTTTTTTCACTCAACCATCTCCCCAAAATTTCCATGCTCAGGAGCAGCTTAAAGACACATTCTTACTCGTTACCTGTTTACAAAAATGCTCCATATGATCCTCAGGATTCTAGGGGACCAAAATCCCTCCCAGAAAGAAAAGTTCGGAGTCAAGAGGAGCACAAATTAATGGATTGAGAGCAGCCCTGCCAAGGAGGACTCGAGGTCGCTGTGTATAAAAATCACTGTTTATTCACATCCTAAAGCAGGCACCTGCATTTTATCTGACAATAAATATCATTTGAGCACTGTCATATGAGGATATTTCCACTGCTATCACCAAAACAATGAGGTTTATTTTTTCTAATATGTGAGATTTTCATGGTAGAGGTCTCCAGCTGGGCTGGTTCTCCCAGGGACTCTTTGCAGCCAGTGGAAAGAAACAGATCCTGATTTATCACAGTTATGCTGGGCTGGGACTTCACACCCAAAGAAACACCAATAAATCGTCCATTTTTTATTGTTTATTGTTTGTGGACCCAAATTCCTTTCAATGGCAACTTGCCCAGCAATGGGACAAAATCCTGTCAGGTCTAAATGCCCTTTTGGATCTGCAGGCAGCAGAAAAATAAAATCAGATGGAACTTGGCGCAATGAAGAAATTTTTGCTGTACAGCTCCCTCATCTCTCTGGAGTGTCCACCCCTGAAATCCAGGGAATCAGCAAATGTTGGAGTTTTTTCACCTGTCTGCAGCACTCTCAGTGTGCAATTCCTCATCAACATTCCCTGTCCTGTCTCTCCCTTCACAGCCCATTAATAAAAGCCTCGGAGTCAAAAAAACAGGGAATGCTTTCATATTATCTAAAGTGGCTCATGGATCATCCCAGCTGTGGGAATGATCCCATTTCTGGATGCTGGATGATCTCTCACAGCATGAGAAACAACTTCCATAGGATAATTTTCACCACCCAAATTGTACCTTACGAACTCCTTAGTAAATAAATTAAAAGAAATAAAAGTTGATTTTTTAAATTGCAAAAATATCTCAAAGTTACTGCTGTGAAGTCCTTTAAAAATAAAAACAAAGGAATTTGGATCAAATTAAAATGGCACAAGATGGGCACCTTTTTCTACAATTTGCTGCTGTTTACAGAATAGGAGTGTTGAAAAAGAGCTACAAGAAGTTCTGGCTGCAAAACCAAATAATTAAATTCTGTGGAAACTCAGCTTGGAAGACCAATATTTGACCCTTAAAACTCTTTTTATTCACATTGAACTTGGAAATGTTTTGTACAAGGTGCAAGTTCCCACTCTGGTTTGAGTCACCTCAAATCCCAAATCCAGCGAAGGAGGAGTTTCCCAAATTCGGATTATTTTAACTGATGTGCTCAGAACTGCAGATTTCAGTTGATGTGGTTCTTTCTCTCTTTGCAAAATATCCCTGAGGAAGTGGTTCCAACATCAGTTCTGCCAGAGTTCAGGAAGAATTTGGATAATTCTGTCAGACAAATTTTGGCGTTGTCCTCTGCAGGGCCAGGAGCTGGACTTGCTGATCCCTGTAGGACCTTTCCAACTGAGGATATTCTGGGATTCCAGGGATCCTTTGGGTATCAAATCATGCAAAGAGGCCCAAAACATGAGCACCATGTTCAATAATTGCTTCAGATATGAATATCAGATATAACCTCATCACTTATGGTGGCCAGAACAACTTCCAAAATCCAATTTATTGCCCTAATTCTGCCAGTGAATTAGGTGGAATTAATTATCTTCCTAAAACCAGGCAATTAGCAGCCTGTTTGCTTCCAGGGTTCATCTCTTAGTCCTCATTTGGATTTTAGGCCTGGTCATCCTTAGACCCAGGTCAGGATTTTGTCTGGGACCTGTTCAAGCAAAAAAGGTGCTCTGAGGAGAGGGTGAGTATTTAAATTTCCAGCAAAAAAAAAAAAAACTTTGAGGAAGAAGAAAAGATGAAAAGCCTTTCAGGGAAAGGATCAAGCCATAAATTGCTCAGAAACTTCTTTCATATCTTAACACAACTTTCATAGGTTAACAGTAGAGCTTGGAAGTTTTTATATGGGAATGGATCACGGAAATATTGCAGGGATGAGATGTTCATTCAGCACAGCCCTCCTGGGCTTGGGATCACTGTGTTCTGAATTCCCATGACTTTCTGGAATGTTAAATCCCAGGAAAAATCCTTCAAAAGGGATGATCTGCATCAAGGGTGGAATCAGAGGATCCTGGAATACTTTGGGTTGGAAGGTTTTCGGATCAACTCATTCCAACTTCCCTGCCATGGCCAGGGACACCTTCCACTAAACCAGGTTATTCCAAACCCCATCCAACGTTGTAGCAGCAAAATACGCTTAAGGAAAAAGTTTGTAATTTTTTATAATAAAATTCCCTCCTCAGAGTCAGAAAAGGCTGATTTAAACCCCAGTTTTATCCCAATTCTGTAAGAACCTTGTTATCTCTCCTGCTTTTTTATAGCATTTCATGGTTTTATCCTGAGTCTTGCATTGTTCATGATTTTCTTCATTTTCTAGCTCCAGAATTTCAGATGAGCATTTATTAAGTACCCATTGTGTGATTTCCTATCTGTGGAAAGCAACTTGAAAATACAAAGCTGGATGAGAGATGAAAATCCCTCGAAGGCTCTTCTGTTGTCGTGGCTTTTATTTATTTGTTCAACATGAGGATTTTCCAGCTTGACCCAGGATTTATCCTGTTTTTCAGTTTGCATGACCTGTCTGACAGCAGGTTGTGTTCAGGCTTCAAGGATTTGGAGTTGATAAAATCAGGTAGGGAGAGTTTACACTCCCCCCATATCCTCAGCAAGAAAAGAGAGGTGCTGAAAGTAATAATTAAAAAAAAAAAGCTCCATACAGAGAGATGCCAGATCCATTAATCAATGAGGAAAAAAGACCGACAGTAATTATGGGCAAACAAAATTCCCTTTAGTGGGTCCTAGTAAGATGAAATGCCAAATAAAGAGATTTAAAAAAATATTAAAAACCAAAACAATTGGAATTCTGAGCTACAGCTCTCTCAGGATGTCCCACATTTGCCAGGATTTTTTGGTCATTTCAGGAAAGGGCAGATTTCCAAGGTTGCTGTTGTATTTTTATTGCATTTTTGGGAATTCCTTGTTCCAAAAACATTCCCTTAACAATGCAAGGAAATTCGACAACCTGGGCATCAACTCCCAGGACTGAGACAAGGCAGCAAATCTCACGAGGAGAGGAATGAGTTAATGAGGATGTTGAGCCCTTGGGAAGGGAATTCCTGACTGGATTGGAACAAGTGACAAAAATCCCAACAGATTTGGCAAAGCCATAAATTCCTGGGTTTTAATCATATTATGAGTTGAATTTTAATTGGTTGAATTTAAACACATAAAAGAGTGCACGGAAATGACAGTAGCAAATATATATATATATAAATATATTTATACACACGTACATTAAACAAGCACATATTTATACCACTTGTAAAAATACAAAATACACTTCTTTATTTTATTTTATTATTATTTTCATAGATTCCATGGATATTCTCAGCTGGAAGGGACTCACAAGGATTGATTCAAACTCTGAAGTAAATGACCCATACAGGGATCAAACATACACCTTATTTTAATTTATTTTACTGCACAAAGTAAAATAAATTAAAATAGGTTGTATTACTCATTGTATTTACTACTTTGTTGTATTAGTTGCATTTACTACTTTGTGTAGTAAAAGAAATTAAAATAAATTAGGTTTGATCCCTGTGTAGGAACCATTCAGGAACCATTCAGGACACCTTAATGCCAATACTCCTCAAAAAAGAATTAAAAAATAGAGAATTGTGGGGAGGATGTCTCTATAACCCATAAGGATACAATCAATTTAAAGCTTTATTTATATCCCATAGAAAACAGGAACAAAACCCTCGTGACGTTAAAACAGGGAATGATCCAGATTTGTTAACCAGAGGTCTGATCTGGAGAGATCTGGCTCCTCTCTGAGCTGAGTAAATCTTATTTTGGTGCAGAAATGAAAATTTCATTCCGCAGTAGAGGAAAAAAATGGAGTCAAAAAGTCATAAAAGCCAGAAATCCTGAACAGCATTAATGAAACATCTGGAAAATCCTCCCAACAAATCAAGGGATCAAAGGCTGCAGGAGCTGTTGTTATTTTTATGTTGTGCTAAAAGAGGAAAAGCATCCCCAGATAATAGCTTTGTTCACGTGAGACCAAACAACCCATTCAGAGGTGCAGAAAGTAGAATTTGTGCTGCAAAATATTTTCCTGGTTTTCCTATTGATGGTATTTTCCATAAATTTCCATGAGGACACTCAGTTAATGGCAGTAATGACACTCATTGCAGGTGTTTCTGCTTAATTACTCATTAACATTAATTTTGCTGTTTGAATTTAAACAATCCTTCCATCTTGCCATGGGCTCCTGGGAGAGCAGGAAGAGATTCCAGAGGGCTCCTCCAAGATGACCAAGGAGAAACTGGATTTTTCCTGCTCAGAAAATCACTGAGTGTTTGTCCAGGGCTAAAAATGCTGCTCCAGAGCTGGAGGATCCTGGATGTCTTTTATTATTTTTCAGTTTAAGGGAATAAAGTCCATGGGATGTCTGTGCATGGGATCCTAACTGAGGGGAGACCTCACTCTCTGCAGCTCCCTGAAAAGAGGCTGATCCAGGTGGGAATCACTCTCTTCTTCCGAGTAATGAGTGACAGGATAAGAGAAAATGACCTAAATTTGGGTCAAGAGAGGTTTAGATTGGATATTAGGAAAAACTTTTTCATGGAAAGGGTTGTAAAACATTACAGCTGCCCAGAGAAGTGGTGGAGTCACTAACCCTGGAAGTGTTCATAAAAGGTGTGGATTTAAGGACATGGTTTAGTTTTGAACATGGTGGTTGATGATTGATGATTCCAAGGGTCTTTTCCAACCTTACGGACGCACCTCACCTCAGATGAGGTGTCCGATGTCAGAGCAGGCTGCAAATTCCATAAATTTAACTTCTTTTTTTGTTTGTAAAAGCCTGGGGAGGTGATTTGACCTTGAGGTTGACTCCTCACAATATCAATATTCTCTTCCCTAACTTGACATTCTCATGGCAATGGGAACAAGGTGATCATTAAGGTTCCTTCCAACCCAAGGCATTCCATGATTTTGTGATTTTATGTCCAGTCCAACTCTTGCTACTTTTTCTGATTTGATGAGTTGTGTGTGTGTGCTAAGAGTTGAACTTGGAGAGTTACAAAGGTTAAAATCCTCCAGTCACCCCATAAAATGCTAATATGGATTTTTCTGACTATTTCCTTAAAACTCTGCTTGTCCTACAGAAAGAAAAGGTTCCGGGCTTAAACTCACCACAACTCACATGTTTAAACCAAAACAGATGAAGAGTAAAGTCACTAGGTTTAATTTAACCTCCTTGGTTACCATTTGCTGCTAAAAGGGTGGAGAAGGACACAAAAACCCCTCCAAAATCTGCTCAGAACTCAGGTGAAGAGCTTTAATGGAGTTGGTGCAAGTGGATTTCGCTGCTGGACACGGAGCATCTGCTTATTTCAATCCATCAGGAGCGTTCAAGGGAGTAAACACATCCTCAGGATGTTAAAAATAATATTTCAGGATTTTTCCAGGCTATTTGGCCACTTTTCCAGGGCTGCCCAATCCCATAACAGCGGAGACAACAGGATGACACCACACTCCTTTCTAACCCAGATCTTTCCTGCTCTCAAATCTCCTGAGGTGCCCCAGCTCCCTCATCCCTGTGGCTAATTGAGATTCCCAGCCTCTCCTTTCCCTGCTCATTCCATATTCCTCCAGTCGCTTCTTTTCAAAACTCATTAGTGGCATTTATCCTCGTTTAAATGAGGAGAAGCCACACAGGTAAGATCTACAGATGGCTGATTGTCTGCGGAGGATCGTTAAAACTCGGAGAAGATGATAAAAAAAAAAGGGAAGGAGAAGATAAAAATTCCCTCAGCAAATTATCTGTGGGAGAAAGGAAGACAAAGGTCTGCTGGAAGGCAGGGCTGGCTCTTGGGGAGGGCTCAGGCAACCTCTGAAGGAGCAGAGGGGAATGTGCAGAGAGAATTTAATCCCTCAAAGTGACCAGAAAAGGAAAAAGCAGAACAAAGTGATTAAAGAGGTAGGAAAGAGTGAGATGATGGGCTGAGGAGCAGAAAATATGTGGGGAGAAAAAAAAAGTGGCGCTCAGACAGCAAAATTATTTCTGGATGAGGGACATAAAATGGTTCCTCAGAGCTCAAATCCTGCGGTTTTGGTCATATCCTGCCTTGATGTCCAAGCAAGGAGGTGCACAAGCCCACTTGGACTCTGGGCCATTCTCCAAGGGGTCATGGAATCACGGAATGGTTTGGGATGGAAGGGACATTCAAGATCACCAGTTCCCACCCCTACCATGGGCAGGGACACTCCCACTAGACCAGATTGCTCCAAAATCCAGCAATTTCACCTTGAACACTTCCAAAGAAGGGTGCTTTGGGTTAGATAGAAGGAGGAAAATCTTCACTAGGAGAGAGGTGAGGCACTAGAAGAGAATTCCCAAAGAAGTTGTGGATATCCTATCCCTGGAATGCTTTAGCAGCCAGATAACTCAGAGACATCAAATCTTTCCCACCACTGCGTGCAGATATTTTCCTTTGTCAAGCAGAAATTCCCAGTTTGGCAGCAGAGCTGAGTCTCTGCTCACTGTTTCCTCTTTTCTCAAAGTCTTAAAATATACAGAGGCATAAAGAGCATCCTGAAACAAAACACTAAATTCCTACTCAGTTTTATGGGCTCCCCTAGGCATGAAATATCAACAAAAGCATCTTGCAGTTAAAAGGGTTTTGTACAATGAGCTCTTGACCCCCAAGCCACTGCTGGCATCTACCAGGAGCTGATAAATCCATCACCTCAGCCACCCTGAGGGGTTGGGGACAAAGGGGTTTGATGCTTTTTGACTCCACTCTGATCCTGCTCCTGTTTAAAACACTTTTTTTCCCTGCAGGTTTCTCGTTTGTTCACTGGGATTTAGATGCTGATGGTACAGCTGATTTATCCCTGTTTATCTCCTAAATTGTTTTCAAACCCACTTTTTAAATCATGTGCAGAATAAGCAGAAGATTGACCTGCGCTGTAGGGGAACCATTTTAATTGGGGGTCATTTCAGGCTGGATGGGGCTCAGAGTGACCTGGGCTAATGGAATGAGTCCCTGTCCATGGGTTGGAACCAGATGATATTTAAGATTCCTTCCATCTCAAATCATTCCATAATTCCATGATTTTAAGATTAGAGCGGCCAGACACATCACTAGCAGCTGCCTGATGAAGCAAGGGAAGAGGAGCTGCCTTCTTACCCTAATTTTTTTTAAAAATTGAATATTTTTGTATTAATGAACATTGTTTTCCTGGTGGCAGATGAGCATTTTTAGGAACACCCAGCTGGACCAGCAGGAATTTCAGACTCAAGAACTGCTTCTTCCTTCTTCCTTATATATTGTCCAAGGAACATTGCTAGGAATTTCGCAAATTTCTGCCTCTGTGAGTTACTGTTCATTCTCCCACATTTTTAAATGTGTAAAAAGATGAGGCAGAGGGAGATTTTAAAAAAGGCTTTAAAAGGGATACATGGAAGAATAAGAGAGAAAAATGTGTTTTTCTGACTCCTTCCTGCTATAATATAAAGGATATTTTTCTGTTTGGTTCTGAGGGTTTACAAGTTCCTTAACTTTTTTTGTTCTGACTCTTCCACCTGGTTTTCCAGGTTTTCCAGCTCTGGAATCTTTGGTTATAGCAGCTTTTACCTCAGTCCTTTGAAAGCCAAGGGATGCAGCTGCTGCTGCTGCTGCTCAGACAGAAACACTGAGCACCCTCCTTACCTGATTCTGCTCACTTTGGGTTCACTTTTCCAGCTGTTTTCTCCAGACACATGGATGAAAAACATCCTTTCAAAATCTCCAGCCTGGATTTTTGAGTAATTCTACATCTCCAACAAATAGAGTTTAAAAAAGATCCATGGGAATGCCCTGGGGTTGGAATAAGCAAGTATAAACCCCATCTACACCTGATCAAAAAGACACCAAAGCACATTTGGTAGTAGGGAAAAGATGTGTTCTGTCCAGGAAAGCCCAGTTAGCAGGGAAATCTTCAGGGAAAATGAATGCCATGAAGAAAGGCACAATAGAAATATTAGATCTTGCCATGGATTTTGACAAGAGGTCATTTTCTGCAGCAGAATTCTGAGAACTCAAGAGATTTTCCCTCTTTTCTATCTAATAATCAGCAAAGCAACTTTGTCATCGTCTTGGTCATTCCCTCTGCCCTCATCCAGCTGGAACAATTAACTCCATCTTCCAGCTCCTTCAGAAGTACAGAAAGGTAAAAATCAGTCATAAAGGATGAGAAAAAAAACTTTAGAAGAGCTTTTATAGTTAGGGAGGAAAACTACTCAGTTTTAAAAGCAGGATGCACCTTTCAAATATGTTCAGGTTAAAATGTTAATGATTTATTAATTATGTGTTCCCATGCAGGAAAACTGTTTGCAAAACCAGGTCTTTGCCATTAAGGCAGCCACAAAAATTCAAAAATCACGAGATAAGTTTAAAATTTACAGGAATTGGAAAACAAACACCAACACAATAAAAAATCATTAAATAATTACTTTCTTGATTGTAGAACTTGATCGTTTTGCACCATTTTGTGCCTGCAGCACACTGAGGACAGAACATTTAAAGAAACCCTTTTTTCATTCCCAAAATATTTCTGTTTGGGGCAGTCATTGATGTGGCAGAAGGTCTGGCACCTCACATCCCATGGCAAAATCCAGCAGTCCTGTGATCCCCAAACTTGAAATTTGATCCCAAGCATGGAATGACCTCAAATATAAAATATCCCACAGGAGCAATTTTAATGAAAAATCTGTAACCAATTCAACTTTTCCAGAAAGTTCCTTGACCTTTTAGAGCACCCAGGAAAACCTAACAAGTTATTCCAGTGGGAATTCAAAACATGAGGGAATATTTTCCCCCCTCAAGGGTTCAGTGCTTGTTTTAGATCTCAGAACCTTTATTTATGAGCAAGAATTTATTTATTTATTTATTTGTTTGTTTGTTTGTTTGTTTGTTTGTTTATTAGCCAGAATTGCATTTATTTTATTAAAGGCTAAAACTAGAGTTATAGAATGGTTTGGAAGGGACCTTAAGGATGATCTCGTTCCAACCCTCAGCCATGGGCAGGGACAATTTCCACTATTCCAGGTTGTCAAAGCCCCATCCAGCTCCAACATGGAGCAGCAATTGTGTTTCCTGCCTTGCCCTCTGCAGAGACAAAGCGAGTTTAATCAAAGATTGTGGTCACTTTTATTGAAAATTGGTTTGGGCCGTTTCCACTCCATTCCATCTGTAATTAGCGAGATAAGGGAGATGGGATTTGGCAAGGAGACACAAAGTCTCAGTCCAATAACTCTGTCACTCTGGGTAAGGAGCTGCTGTCACCTCCTTGGCTAAGAACAGCATTTTTTGTGGCCATTTTTAGCATTAAGGATTCCTGCACTGCTCCAAAGCCACAGGGAGAGGCTGAAAGGCAGAATGTTCATCCCACATCTCAAACCCTGCACAGCTCTGTAAGATTTTGATAAAGTTTCCTTCCAAAAAAAAAGTCCCGTTTTGCCTTTTCCCATTTCCTGCATTCTGGTTACGCAACGTGACTTACAAACTATGAGTAAGTGCTGCCAGAATTCCAACAAAACCTTTCCACTGCTGTGCACACTGTGATGGACAAACACTGTTTCCTCACTGATCTAAGTTTTTTCCACATATTTTTAGGGACACAAAATTAAACCGAGGGTTGGTCAGGGTAGCTTGAGTTATTAAATGCGGTTGACACATTTATTGTGTGACAAATGCAGTGACAAGGTTGGTACTGGAAGCAAAGGGTGCTGATAAGCAGAGTCGTGTCCTGGGAACTGGGATTTTCCAAGCCCATCCCACACATGCTGAGGATCTGCTTGGTCCAGACACCCCAAAGGCAGCAAAAAACAAGAGGGCAGCAGTGATTCCTTGTGGGATCCCACCTGGAGCACTGCATCCAGCTCTAGGATCCCCAGTATAAGGATGTGGAGCTGCTGGAGTGAATCCAAAGAGGCCACAGAGATGCTCCAAAGGCTGGAGCCCCTCTGCTCTGGAGCCAGGCTGGGAGAGCTGGGAATTTCCAGCCTGGAGAAGAAAAAGCTCCAGGGAGATCTCAGAGCCCATTCCAGTGCCTGAAGGAGCTCCCAGAGAGCTGGAGAGGGACTTGGGACAAGGGATGGAGGGACAGGACACAGGGAATGGCTTCTCACTGCCAGAGGGCAGGGATAGATGGGATACTGGGAAGGAATTTTTGGCTGTGGTGGTGGTGAGGCCCTGGCACAGGTTACCCAGAGAAGCTGTGGCTGCCCCATCCCTGGAAATGTCCAAGGCCAGGTGGGACAGGGCTTTGGAGCAAGCTGGGATAGTGGAAGGTGTCCCTGCCCATGGCAGGGGTGGAACAACATGGTCATTGAGGTCCCTTCCAACCCAAACCCTTCCATGATTTCATAACTCCTTGGTAGGGCCTATCCCTGCACACTGTCCTCTATAGAGTAAAAATAATGCTCATATCAAACCCACAGCCCCAGAAAACCTTGCATGGGTGGAGGTGGAAATAACTCCATCAGGCACATGAGGTGAAAAGAGTCACCCAGACCTGAAGAACATTGGGTGCTGTCTGCAGGCAAACAGCAAACCCAGAGATGACCTAGGCCATGTCCACAACAAAATAATTTCCACCCTGGAAAAATAAAAGCATGCAGAATTTTGTGGGGGGTGGTTTTTAGGCAGTCCTTGAGAAATTCTTGGCCCTGCTCAGCTCCTCTGCCCTATCAGGGCATCACCCTTTGATGTTTATCCTGTGTTTGCACAAAATCTCAGCAGCACCTGAGTCAGAGGATTAACAGAGAGGATTTCTTGAGCACACAACATCCTCCCCCTTGCTCTGAGCCTTGTCTGAGCTGGAAACTTTGCGATATCGCTGCTGGATCCTCTCATTTTAAGAATATTTGCAGAGACACCTACCATCTGAAAAATCTTGGCAGAGTTCCTACACCCAGGTTTCCTTGGGAGCCATCAAATTATTGACTAAGCATGGAAGTTGTTAAACCTTTCAGACTCAGTTTGGTTGTTGACTTTATGTTCTCCCATGATTCAGTTTTTATGGGCAAATACACTGACAGCACAAACTCCTTGTGATATTCCCAAGTGGAAAACCAGAAGCAGCTGAGACCGCCTTGGAACATTTCATAAAGGGAGTGTGAGGCAGTGGAACATCAATTTCTGGCTGCATAAGTAATTGAATACACAAAAAAGATCTGACTCTTTCCAACGCTGATCACAATTATCCATTTTTCTTCCCAAGGTTTAATGAGTGTTTGTACTAAAAGCCTGTTTGGAGTTTTAACTGGAGTGCTGTCAGCGACATCCAGATAATGAAATGCAGGGATTTCATATCCTTGAAGCTCCCGTTCCCACAATGATCCCAAAGTGCTCTGTGATTTTTACAGCTCAGAATAATGGAATCCAAAAGATTGGGTTTCCCTTTATTTGTGTATTCCCTTTATTTTCACAACTCTGCCAGAGTGAACTCTGGAGTCAGGATCAGGCTCAGACAGGAAGGCAAATATTCATTTAGGAATATCATTCATTTGGAATATCAAAACAAATTCCATGTCTCTTGGAAGGACCTGCCTTATGAAACTTTGCCCTCTCAAATCAGATCTTTAATTTCATTTGTTTGTGAGGTGTTGGGGTTCAAAGGAGAGCTGGGAAGGCCTTCAGAGGAGGATTCATCCCTGTTCCTTTTCTGCCAAGTTAATATGAGATAAATCACCAGCTGGAAGTGTCTGTTTCTGTCTGCCACCCACAGAAGGAGCCTAAACGCTTCTCTAGGATGAGTCATTTAATTGATAGCTGTTAATTTAACAAAGGTGGACTCAGCTCTCAGGGTTTATGGCTGGGGATTTTACGGGATAAGGGACTGAGTATTTTATGGGATAAGGGACTGTCACCTCATCCAGCAGCATCAGTCCAGTTTGGGGAGTTTATCACAGGACCCCAGCATGGTTTAGGTTGTCAGGGACCTTGAGGATCATGGAATTCCATCCCTCCTGCCATGGGCCTTCCACTATCCCAGAGTGCTCCAAGCCCTGTCCAACCTGGCCTTGGACACTTCCAGGGCTGAGTTTGACTGAAAGCACCTCCCTTGATTGGAAAGCATGTAAAAAAATCATTCTGTTTCTTCTGAGAATCTTTTCTTTCTACCAACTCAGCCATCTCTCCCTATATTTTAAATGTTTGTCCTGTTTGATATTGGATTTTTTTCTAACTTGGTTCCAACCCTGGGCTGTTGTCACACGTCTCTGCTGGATTAAAGAGCTGTTAGCAATTGTGGTGGGGATTTTTTTTCTCCTTCTGAAAGGCTTTATTCACCTAATCAAATCACTCTCCCTTATTTTGTTCAAATAAACAGATGGAACATGCTCCACATAAAATCAGAAATAAGGAGGGAAGGCAACCTTAAAACCAGGCAGATTTTTCCCAGCTTTGGGAGTTCACTTGTAGTTAAAATGAACTGTTCTACTTGTTCTCTGTGAACCCAGTGAAGAAATACATAAGATTCTGGAAGGACTTCAGTTATGGTGGGATGAATTTCCAGTTGTTTGCCAGAGGGCAGGATTAGATGGGATATTGGGAAGGAATTCTTGCCTGGGAGGGGGGTGAGGCCCTGGCACAGGTTTCCCATAGAAGCTGTGGCCACCCCATCCCTGGAATTGTTCAAGGCCAATCTGGATGGGGATGGACTTCTCCTTGTTTGCTTAGAGGAACTTGTAATCCCTGAAAATTGATTGTAAAGAGGAATAGGGAAAAATATCAGCAAAAAAATTCCCAGTCCAGATTTTCACTATCCCAGCCCTGCAATTCCTCTCATGGACTTGAAAATAAACCAGTAGCAATCAGCTGGAAGGGTTGGTCCGTGTGGGAGGAGGACAATGGCTGGAGATGAGTCCCAGGGTGAGATTTCCATGCTTGAAGGAACTCAGGAGGGAAGAGTAGAACAAACATCCTCCCACTGATTTGTTCAACTTCCCAAAGACATTTTAGGAACTGCCTGATTTTCATGTTTTTTCTTCCCAAACTACATCTTCACAGCTCCAACTCCAGCAGCTACAATAACTCTGGATCTCTTAATATTTCCTAAAAGATTTGGTGGAGCTGTTTAGGGAAATAGAATTTTTTTGTTGTTGTTTTCAGTTAAAATTTCAACATTGAAAAGTCAGTGTTCAGAAAGAAATATTACCTCTTTGGAAACATCACTAAAAAGAAACACATATTTATTTTATTGGAAAATATAGACAGTTCCAGAATAAAACTGAAATTAGAATTTTCATTATTATTAATCATAATTTCATAATTTTTCTACCTTGGTCCTTGGCAAGGTGGGGAGAAAGTGGTCACAAGTTCCTAAGAAGGTTTAGAACACATATTAGGAGTTGGTTTGGGGTTTTTTCCCCCTGGAGAGGTTGTAAAGCGTTGAGAACAACCAGAGAGTGGTGGAATCACCATCCCTGGATGTGCCCAACAAATGGGGATGTGGTTTTGGGGACATGGTGTAATGGTGACCTTGGTAGTGGTGCTAAACTGATGGTTGGACTTGATTCTCTTAAAGGTCTTTTCCAACCTTAATGCTCCTGTGATTCTGTGATAAAAAGGATCTTTTTCCAGACTTTGAAATCCATCTTCACATCTGCAGCACCGCTGGTCAATCCAGATGTTCAGCAGCAGCCCTGAAGCCAACTGGCCCATCCCAACTTGTAGGCTTGTCCACATGGACTCCTCTCTCATCCTGCCTGCAGAATTCCCAGGTAGAAAGATCCAGAAAGGGTTTGGGAGACTTCTGGCACCTGGGACACAGCCCTGTGCTCCCACATTTGCTCTGCCCAATTCCTGGGAGGGCAGATCCTTGAAAAGGAGCCAGAAGGGCCATGCTCTGTGGTTTAAATCTGTCCCTGATTATCCAGGTATATTCTGTGGATTACAGAGTTCTCAGTCACATATTCTGAAGTTTGTTAAGGGAACTGACTGTAATAAGAGAGTCTGAATATTTCAGCTACAATAACCTTCACCTTTCTCTCTCTCCCTGCAGCATCTCACTATTGCATTTCACAGTGCTCCTGAGGAGGCTTAGGCTGCTTGTTACAGCTGGGTAATTCCTTTATCACTCCAAGGCTGTCTGCTAGATCTCCCTCTCTCTCTCAATCTTCCAACTTAATTGTCCTCACAGAGTTTCTGGGGTTTATTACTGGCTTTGAGCTGGAGGTTCACCCACCAAGCCCTGGAAATTCCCAGCAAAGCCCTCACTCCCTGTCAGTCATTCTCCCTCAGAGAGATGTGGGTGAGGATCAGAGAATCAGGGAATAGTTCAGGTTGGAAAAGCCCTCTGAGATCATGGGGTCCAGCCATTCTTTCAGCACTGCCAAGGCCACCACTGACCCATGTCCCCAAGTGCCGCACAGCTTTTAAATTCCTCTGGGGATGGGGACTCCACCACTGCCCTGGGCCTATTCCTGTCACCATGATATTTTATGAAAAATCCCTTTGCCAAGATTTTTCTCCTGAGAAGCTGAGAAGCTTCTCCATGTTTTGCTCCTCTGGAATGAGGCCTGGAGATTGTTTATCCAAACGTGTGAATTGTTTTTAATTAATGACCGATCACAGCCAATATGTTGGACTCTCTGAGTCTGTCACGTGTTTTTATTATTCATTCCTTTCTAGCCTTCTAATGTCTCCTTTCTCTCTCTTTAGTATAGTTTCAGTATATAATTTGCTTTTAATAAAATATAGTATAAAAAAAATAATAAATCAGCTTTCTGAGAGCTTGGAGTCAACTCTCATCTCTCACCTCGTCCTGGGGACCCTCACAACACTGCAACACATTCCAGTGTCTGACCACCCTTTTGGGGAAGAAATTGTTCCCAATATCCAATCTAAACTTCCAGTGCCTTATCTGGAGGCTGTTTCCTCTTGTCCTGTTGCTTCTTACCTAGGAGAAGAGACCAATGCCCAGCTGGCTCCACTCTCCTGTCAGGGAGCTGTAAAGAGTGATAAAGTCTTCCCTGAGACTCATTTTCTACAGGATAAGAATTCCCAGCTCCCTCAGCTGTTCCTTATCACATCTGTGCTCCAGAATTTTCATCAGCTTCTCTGTCCTTCTCCAAACACACTCTAGCATCTCCATGTCTTGTGGTTCTTATTATCTTTAAATGATGTAGGATTATAGATTATTATCTCTGCAGGATATTCTGTTGGAAGGGAAGGATCCACAAGCATCATGAGTCCAGCTCCTGGTGCTGCACAGGACACTCCAAAAATCCCACCTTGCACCTGAGGGCATTGTCCAAAAAATTCCTGATCTCTGGCAGACTTGAATCTGTGACCAATTCCATGACGAGCCTGTTCCAGTGTTCAACCTCCAGAGTTAAAATCTTTTGGTTCCTCTATGAAAATGCAGGAAATTGAAGAATCTCCTCAAAAAGTTGAGGGTGGCTGCATCAGCTGAGGCCTCCAAGATGACCTTGGGCATCCCTGCAAGATTTCCCTGCTTTGAATGTCCTTTCTCCTTGGGCGGCATCCCAGCTGTCACCCGACCTGGCATGACAAAAGTTGATCTTCTCCCTGAAAATCTAAAATGCAAATATTTCTGTGATCCACTCTATTCTCTATTTCTCTTCCTCTGATTCTTCCATTAATCACAGAATCATAGAAATCTCGGTTTGGAAGGAACCCACAAGGATGACCAGGTCCAACTCATGGAAAACCCCAGGAATACAGACCCTACTGTAGTTATTACCTAATTCCTCCTATGATGTGACAGGCTAAGGAAAATGGGTTCACACTTTGAATCCAGATTTGAGGGGAGCTTCTGCTGGTGTGGTGAGTGGCTTGGAAGTGTGGAAACAGTGAGCTGATGTTTGCCAGGAAATTTTCCCTCCTGGGATGACCTCCTGAGAGGGTATTTACAGCTTTGTGACGCTGCCCAGCATCATAAAAACTGGAGTGAAATATTAAACTACTGTATTCAATATAAAAAGCAGAATATTCAGCTCCTGGTTTTGAATTCTGCCCTCCTATTGTATCTCAAATTCCAATAGAAAAGAAATAGCATGTTTTATTAAGCCATTCTAGATTTCTCTTCCTAAAAAGCAGCCTCTGCTCTCTCTCTTCTTCCCTATGAATTTTCCAGATTTGACAAACCTCCTGCCATGACACTTAAATAGCTCCTCTTCCTTTCATCCCTCTGGACAATTGCGGTCTCGGTGGTTACAGCATAGACTTGTTCCTCTTCTTCATCCCCTCATGATCTCATGGTTTGGTTCGTCAATTTACTCCCAAATATGTGCCAAAAAATCATGGAATGGCTTGGATTGGAACTGAAGGTCATCCAGTTCCAATCCCTGCCATGGGCCGGGTCACCTTCCACTATCCAAGGTTGCTCCAAACTCTGTCCAACCTGGCCTTGGGCACTTCCAGGGATCCAGGGGCATCCACAGCTTCTCTTGGAAACCTTTGCCAGGGCCTCACCAGCAACACAGGGGAGAATTCCTTCCCATTATCCAATCTAAATCCACACTCTTCCAGTTTAAAACCATCACCCCTCATCCTGTCACCTCAGACTCCTTTAAAATGTCTCTCCATCTTTTTTGCTGCTCCTTTAGGGGCTGGAAAGCCACAATTAGGTCACCCAACATCTTCTCTTCTCCAGGCTGAATAACCCTAGTTTTGACAGCCTTTCCTCACAGCAGAGCTGCTCCATCCCTCTGATCTCCCCTCTGATCCCCTTGGTGCCTCCTCTCAACTCTTTCCAACAGCTCCGCGTCCTTCCTGTGCTGGGACCCCAGAACCATGTGCGGCATCATGTGTAGGGAATTTCTACATCCCAACGGCCCAGAAAGGGAGAGGTCATGGAGAAAATCAGGACAGACACACAAACATCTGCAGCTTCCTATTGTTGTTCCACATGTGAAGGAGATTCTGTCACGACTGCAAGAAGTATCAGGCAAAAAAAAAAAAAATTGACTGGAATTCTTCCGCTAAAAATGTTGGATTGACAGGATCAATGCAGAGCAGGAAAGCTTTAAAATAGTGATGCTGAAAGCCTGCAAACAAGCTCCAATTTTGTGGGACACAGAAGAGAGGAGTAATTTTCTTACCCGCTTCCCTGTCAATCAGTGCAATCATCTAGAAGGCCTGGAAAAAAACCAAAAATCCCTGTTCACGAAGAAAGAAGAAAGCAAATGGTCATTAAGGCTCTGCGTAGGTGCTGGGACATGAGGAACCTCATGAGGGAGAAGTTTAAAACAAAGTGGTTCTGATGATGGTAGAGCATTTGAAGCAAAACATTTTGTTTGTGTTTGTGTGCGTGCACAAGGAACCTGTGTTTTTGCAAATTAGCACTTTCCAGTTAGCAACAGGAGAGGCTGGAATATTGCTCTGGTGCCAAGAACTCCAGGCTGGTGATTTTGAACAGCACAATGTTCATTTGGCCGAATCCCTGGTGTTTAGCAACCCAAATGTTGTTGTCCTGGGGGAGGAATCTCCGCCCTCATCCCAGCGTTTTCCCAAATCACTTGTGCTCATTCATTCAGGATATCAATTTTCCTTCTGCCCTTCAGCTCCCAGCCCTCCAGGAGGGTTGGGAAATGAACACAATTTGATGGAGCCCTGCTGCAGCCACTCAATGCTGATTGTGCCACAGCACAGCCTCTGGAGGCAGCTGAGATTTTATGGAATCATCCTCATTTGGAAAACAATCATCCCATCACGTCCTGCCAAGGGGAGGCGTGCTCATGCCATCAACAGCAGTGGGTTCCTCTGCCACCTTTTGTCAGGGGCTGACAGGCAGCCCAAAACCACCAGGAAATTACAGCCCCGTGCTCCAACATTTGCCAAAGGATTCGCCCCTTCACTGGAAAGTTTGAATTAACAGGTCTGGAAACATTTGCAGGATGCAAGATCTGTTCCTCCCTCCAAGGATCTCCAGTCCCCATGACTCTGGATCTATAAGATGTTTTTTCTCTTCCCCACATCAAAACAGTATTTTTAAAGTTTTTTTTTAAGGCTGCAAGCCACCAAAATACAAACCTTCAAATGCCAAAGTGCTTTCACTCTTTGAAACAGAGGTATAGAGTGTCTAAATAGAGGTGAAATTGTATCACTCATGCCCCAGCTGGGATGTGGGACGTTTATACTCTGTCAACAGTGTTATCATATTAACTCATATCCGGTTAGATTTTGGGAATAAATTCTTCCCTGGGATGGTGGTGAAGCCCTGGATAAAAGCTGCGTCTGCCCCATCCCTGGAAACATTCAAGGCCAGGTTGGATGGGGCTTGGAGCAACCTGGGATAGTGAGAGGTGTCCCTGCCCGTGGCAGGGGGTTGAAATGAGATGATCCTGAATGTCCCTTCCAACCCAAACCATTCCAGGATTTTATTTCCTGGCAAGCTCTTTGATCAGCTCCATCAGGCTGACTCAGAGCTGCTGACAGGTCTCTTATTTTTTACCAACTGCAGCTCTCAAAAAGCCAACCCTTTACCTCAGAGACTCATGGAACATATTCCAGAGGGTAAATAGGCACTTGCTTGTCACTGCAGTGTAATTTAAACACAGATATATTAATTTATAATGGCAATCTGGATTGTGATTGTGCAAACTTGATTTTCCCTGGCAAGTTTCTGCCAGCATCTCCCCATCCACCAAGCCTTAGGAAAAGATTTCACTCAGGAAGCTCAAATTCATTACCAGACCTGCAAAGTTCACAAAAGAAATGATCCCTCAATTTGGAAGTTATTGAGTTTGATGGAGAATCTCATGAGCAGCTTGGAGACAGCAGGTAAGGGTTAATTGTTCTGTTTCCTCCAGGGTGATGATAAGAGGCCACAGGAGGGATCAGAAGAAACAAAAGCAGGTGGTTCTTTATTCAAACTGTAGTTAATCTGTCCAAGGATATGATGGATGCTAAAAGCTTAGTGGAGCTCATGGAATAAATGGATAGCTCCTGGAAAATAAATCCATCAAAGGCTGCTGGGACACAGAGAGCATCTCTTGAAGTCTCGGGGATAAAAATGACTGAACAGTGCAGGGTTGGAGGGAAAAAACATCCTCCTGAGCTTTCTCTGTACTTAGGGAAATATTCTTCCCATGCTTACAGTGGGATTTTGGGCACTCAGAGACAGGAGAGCAGCTGGATGGGTCTTTAACTAAAAAAGTGCACCTGTTTTTATGGGATTTTTGTGTGTGAGAGAGGTAAATGAAGCTACAGCTAAATTATGTGGCAGAAGATAACCTAGGTGAAGGGAAGGAGATTGAGGAATGTGAGCAGGAAACCATCAGTGCAAACACCATGATCCAGGACCCATCTGGGATAAGAGATGCCACAAATTTTCCAGGCCTTTTCATCCTCATCCTTCTACATCCATGGTGTTCCGACTGTTGAACTGGATCCAGGCCACCAGCCCTGCTTGAGCAGGAGGTGCTGAGGCCATGAACAAACATTTCATCATCCTCTTTTAGTCCTGATGCCTTCTGACGTGCCCCTTCCTCTGGACCTAGGGAGGGGAAGGACCCAGTGCAACTCTCTGACTCTCTGACCAATTCAGGGCTGACCAACCTCTTGGTGAAGAAATGATTCCTGGTGTAAACCATTCCCATTAATCCTGTCCCTGGATTCCAATGAGGAGAACTCAGGACTTCCCTTTCCTCTTCTCCTCAGGAGAGCCTCCTCAGCCTCCTCCTCTCCAAACTGGACAAGCCCAAAATCCCCAGTCATTCCTCACAGGACACGACTCCCAGCCCTTCCACCAGCTTTGTTGTCCTGTCCTGGACACATCCAAGGACATTTGAATCCTTCCTAAATTGTGGGGCCTAGAATTGCATTCAGTGGTCAAGGTGAAGTCTTTCCAACCCTGGATACAGTGGGATCATCCCCTCTTTTGCCCAGCTGGTTCCACTGAGTTTGATGCATCCCAGGCTGGGCTTTGCCCTCTTGGCTGCCAGGACACAAAAGAGGCATATTTGAAATTTTGAAGATTCTTTAGCTGTTTTTTCACCCTGAAGCCAAAAAGGGAAAAAAGGAAACACAAAGAAAATTTTACCCAATTAGAGAATTCAGAAGCTATTTGGATATTGCAAGGGAAGATGTGGAAGGAAGAGCTGCTAAAGAACAAAAGTTGAAATGGATCTTGACAGGACCTGCCCTGAAGATCTGAAGGCAGGAAGCTGAAACCATTCCAGAGGTTTAAATAGCTACAGAACTTGCAGCAGGACACTCTCCCTTTGCTTTGCTTTCTTTCAGTGGTCTCCAGGTCATCCAGGAATTGTTTGATCCACTGGATAAAATCCTCTATCTTCTTTTATTCTAGGGATCAGAAGAGAAAAGCCTGAAAAATTGATGCCATGGATCCTGTCCTACACTTCCAGGACACGGAATAAGCTCTCCAAAAGAGTAGCCAGAGTTCAGTGTGTTCCAGCACATATTTTTTGCTGCCAGCCCAACATTCAGAAAATTTATTTAAGTCAACACTTGGTTTGTATTATCACAGAGTTTTAAGAGGCTTTCTGTCCTGATTTACAAATTGGCAGTGATTAATTATACTCAAAAACCATTACAAAAGTTCTACCCCTTGATTGTATTTAATATTAAAAAGGAACTTGACTCAGATTGCTTCTTTGAATTTATCCAGCTTCACTTTCCAAGGGATACTGTTGGACTTTTTTTTTGGTGGAGCTAAACTGATGTAAATTTTTACAGACTGTGATCAAAGAATTTCTTGACCTTCCCTCTGCTAAGCAGGCTCTGTTCATTCCATTTTAAGACAAATCCAGTGCTTTAATGACTCTGCTCTGAACCATCTCAAATTTATCAATTTCTTCCCACTGTAACACGGCCATAATCTCACCAGTGACAGAATTAACACAATCTTGGCCAAATGGAGGATCCGTGTTTATGCCTCAAGGAATCCCATTACTCCTCCTTGTCTCCTGCATGGAAGCAGGAGCTCATATTTGCCTGATTATCTGCCATGAGCCTTTCCCAGAGTTACTGCTTTGTATAAGCCCTATAAAAAAATCAATCCACTCTATATGGTAATTTGTAGGACAGAGTCAACCCCTGATGGATGACTGAGCTGCTTTATTTGCTCTGCAGAATTTTGGCCTCCTTGAAATACACACTATTTGTCTGAACACTGTTTGCTAAACGATCCCTGTGTCACCACACAGACAATTCCATCCTTCTTACTTAGCCCCCCACAAGCTCAGTGACATCTATAAAATTTGATTGTTGTATTTTATCCCCGGCATCTGAACAAGGAGGAAAACGCTTGATACTGAATGGCCAAAATTGATCTTTTCAGAAGTCCATTATAAATAATTATTTAGGACTGGCCTGACAGGGCCTATATTAAATTGGAGAACATTTGGGCAGGAGATTTGTTATTTCTTGATCTACAGAAGAAGGAAGAAATTCTTCCTGTTGTCCATCCTGAATCTCTCCTGGCACAGCTTTAGGCTGTTTCTTCTTCTCCTTGTTCCCTGGGAGCAGATCCTGATCTCCCCTGCCTCCACCCTCCTGTCAGGGATTTTGTGGAGAGCCTCCTTTTCTCCAGGGAATGATGATGCTTTTGGAAACAGGAATATCAATCAGAACCCTCTGTTTTATCAACATCTGCAGTTAGATGGGACAATTCCCACCTCAGGTGATCCCAAGCCAGTCTTCCATTAAAAACCGAGGCCTGCAGTGGGTGAGGAACACACCGAGGACAGGAAGCAGCAGGAAATTGTCCCACTTCTCCCAGTTTTCCATTTATTGTGGCGTCTTTTGGATGAGCTGAGGCTACAACCCCGTAGTCTCTTCATAACTTTTATTTATTCCAGAAGAGCTGTGAATTAGTGCCCTTATTGTTCTGTGTGTATAATAAGGGTTTATAAATGAGTTTATATGATGAGCTAATAAAAAGATAGGCCCTGCCTTGAAAAAAAATTTAACATCTGCTTTAATTAAAAGGATTATTAATACAGATGGGCAATATTTAATGCTCTGTGCAGACTGCAAGAAAATATTCATTATGTTTTTAAACCCTTGTTCTGATTTTTTCCCTGTTTTTCAGGCATTATCTGTATGGATATAAGGAGCTCTACAGAGGTAAAATCATATCCACAGGAAAAGTGCTATTCCTTCATCCCAGTGTGCTCACAAAAACATTTTCAGTGGAGCAGACCTGAGGTAACCCCGTTGCTATGGGGTTTTTACAACCTGGGTGGGAAATGCATCTTTTTCCATCAGGAAACATAGAAAAGTTCATCCCGAGCATTCCGAGTGTGCACATCAAAGTTAATTTATGTAGAATTAGGATGTCAATTTAAAGCACAAAAACACTGTTAATTAACACTTGGTGGCTGCTGTTGTTCCATGGTAAACAAGGCATATGACAAAGGGGAATCTGAAATGGATTTAAGCGCCCTTGGAACAACTTCTTCTGGAATATGAATACTGAGAGGAGAAAATGATGAGGATAATCAACCTCGTGGCCTTCTAGGATGGAGTTGCTGCATTAATGGATGAGGGAAGTGCTGCGGATGTCACTTAGAAGGGCTAAGTGACACACCTGAAGGACAAGGCCATCCAGAGGGACCTGGACAAGTTGGAAAAGTCATTCATGGGAACCTCATAAGGTTTAAAAAGAGCAAGTTCTGGTGCTGCACTTTAGTTGGGTCAAACCCAGGATCAATCCAGGCTGGGGATGAGCAGATGGAGCATCCCTGGGGAGAAGGACCTGGGGGGGTGGTAGATGAGAGGCTGGACATGACCCAGCCATGTGTGCTCCAACCCCAGAAATCCAAAAGTGTCCTGGGTTCACCCAAAGCAAGGTGAGCAACTGCTGAGGGGGAATTCTGCCCCTCTCAGGTGAGACCCCGCCTGCAGAGCTGCATCCAGCCCTGGATCCCAGCACAGGAAGGACATGGAACTGTTGGAGAGAGTCCAGAGGAGGCACCAGGATGATCAGAGCAACTCTCCTATGATGAAAGGTTGAGAGAATTGGGAGAATTTGAGAGATTTTGAGAGAGTTTGGGAGATTTTGAGAGATTGAGAGAGTTTGGGAGATTTGGGGAGATTTTGAGAGATTTTTAGAGAATTTGGGAGATTTTGAGAGATTGAGAGAATTTTCACCCTGGAGAAGAAAAGTCTCCAGGGTGACCTAATTGTGGCCTTCCAGTACCTGAAGGGGCTGACAAGAAAAGACGGAGAGAGATTATTTGGAATGGCTTCCAGCTTTCAGAGAGTAGGTTTAGTTTGGATAATGGGAAGGAATTCTTCCCTGTGAGGGTGGTGAGGTCCTGGCAGAGGTTTTCCCAGAGAAGCTGTGGATGCCCCATCCCTGGAAAAATTCAAGACCAGGCTGGATGGTGCTTGGAGCAACCTGGGATAGTGGAAGGTGTCCCTGCCCATGGCAGGAGTTGAAAGAAAATAACCTTCAAGGCCCCTTCCAATCCAAACCATTCCATGATTTAATGATTCAGTTTGGATTTGCTTTCCAGACAAAGAAGCAATTTTAAAGGGAGAAGTATTTAACTTTTTTAGACTGCCACTCTTGACAGACTCAAGGTTAAGGAACATGTTGGACTCATCAGAATCAGTTAAAAGTCCTCTCCAAATTTTTTTGTGGGTCTTTTGGAGTGTTTCTTTTTTTTCCTTCTCAAACTGGAAATAATTGTCTGTGATATCCAAATTAGTCTGAGCAAATTTTATCAGGAACATTTGTAATTTAAATTGGATCTACAAAAGGAAGGGATAAAAAAAATCTGTTCATTTCATGCTCATTATGTATCTCAGCGAGACTGATGACATTTTAATATTAACATTGTTATGGGTTCCATATAAAAAAATTAAGTCTACTTAATATTCCAGATTCTGATGATTGGAACGTAGTTATTCTTGGCAATGAAAAATCAATTGCTATTCTAATTAAAAAGAATGGCAGAGAAATAAACAAAACAATAATGGAATAAATACATTCCCTGCATTAGTGAGGAGCCTGTGTTTTGTCTTGGAAGTTCATCTTCTTTTGGAGTGTTTTTTCCCCATTGCCTGGTTTGAACTTTGAACTTGAGCTGGAAGAGCAAAGATGTTTCTAAAAGTGAAGGAAGCAGAAACAAAAAGCTGTGCCTGAAGGAATATTAAAAATTTCAAGGAGAGGGTGCAACTGGAAATGGGAGCAAATTCTCCCCAGTGCAGACACCTTGACTTTTTTAATCCCAGTGGTTTCCCTGAGAAAGTTCTAAAACAATTCTTGTTTGCATTGTCTTGTAAAGCAAAGGTCAAACAGAATTCCCTTTTCCCAACTCCAGGTAAATATAGATTTTCAAGTTAATTTTTTTCTGCTTTTCCCCCTTTATTTTCTTTTTTTGCATCCTTTTAGCTGGGAATGAAATGAAGGGAAATTGGTGAAAAAGAGAAAGGAAGGGAAAAGATTTAATACCTTGTAAGTACATAGTAACAATATATAATATATGTTATAAATTTATTTATATCTTTATGTCTGGTAAATTTCCCATTGGAAAAGGATGTGGAAGTTCCAGTCAACCTTAGTGAAGCCAGTGTTGGATTAATGGTTGGACTCAATGATCCTAAAGGTCTTTTCCAACTTAAATAATGTGATGATTCCATGATTTTAGCTGCAATGGAAACTGCCTGAATTCTCCAGTGTTTCTCCCCAAGTGATTTAAGGCAGTGTAAACAAGTATCCTTACCAAGAAAATAAGATCTTCCACTTGGTTTTTCTTTCTCATATTTTCCTAGGAGATCAAGACAATTCCAAGTAGTGGAAAATGTTTGGGGGAAAGAAAGAACAACAGAAAAAAAGGCTGGAAATGTTTATAAGCAAACTTATCCAAAATAATTCCTGATATTGATTTTGCTTAATTTTGTCATGAATCATAATGTTGCAAAAAGCAGGGGAATTTTTAGGTTCATACACAATTTTCCACGGAATTTTCCCAAGGAAGGATGATCCAGTTCTCACAAATGGAGAAAACAAATGACCTTGGAGATAACAGAATTGAGAAAGAGGTGAAATTTAAGAACACGAGCTACCAGGAACAGCAGGAAGAGCAAGGGATGGAGAGGGGAGGAAAGGCAGAAGAAAATCATGGAAAAGAAAGTTCGAAGGATGTGAATGAAATTCCGAGGGGAGAGATCTGTCCCATTCAACATTCCCTGTCTGCAACACAAGTAATCACAGGCTAATCACCCCCAAATCACCGTGGAGTCGATAAAGATTGACTTCCTGTACCAACAGAGTCAATCCCATGAATTATCCCACAAAATTCTGGTGTCTTCATCAGGTTGAGAAGAATAATTAACGCCTTAAACAACCCAGAATTATTGACTCACTTGAGTCGGGGGAGTCTGGTGGAGCTCCTGCCAAGATGCCTCCACTCCACTTACTCACAATTTGCCACACTCATGTGATTAATGCAACCCTGCCAAGTGTTCATTGATTTTTTTGGAAGGAAATAAAGAGGGAATTATATCATTCACATTTCAAGTACAACTTTATGGGGAACATCAAGTGCAGCTCCAACCCCAAAGAACAAATCCCACCAGGAACTGGTGCAACATGTTGAGGGTTTCAGGGGCAGGAGAACCTGCAGAGGTGGCTGTGGGTGCTCAGTTCATGCAGCTGGACAAAGCAATTGCAGGTCATGGATTGTCTGCTGCCTGTAAATAAACCCAGGAGGGAAATGCCAAGGAATTGGGACTGTTTGGACTAAAGGACATCACTGTCAAAAGAACAAAGAGGTCTAAGCCAGCTGTGCATGAATGCAGGAGAGAAAATAGGAGAAGTTGATTTGAACAACCTCCCATCTGGACAGAGAAAAAACTTTTTGTCACAGAGGACATTTTAAAAAAAAGGGATTTGGAGGCATGGTAACCATTGGCAGCAGGGCACCAGCTGTAATGTGCCAGGTTTATTTCCGGGTTCTCATCTGCTTTCATGGGACATCTTTTGTGCCACAACAATCATCAGAGGGCTCCTCTTCTGTGGGGACAGATTGAGAGAGTTGGGTTTGTCTAGTCTGGAGAAGAGAAGGCTCCAGGGACACCTTAGATGCCCCTCCAGTACCTAAAGGGTCTCCAAGAGAGCTGCTAAGGGACTTGGATAAGGGACAGTGTGACAGGAAAAGGGGTGATGGTTTTAAACTTAAAGAACACAGGTTATGGATATTAGGAAGATTGGATTGGATATTAGGGAGAAATTCTTCCCTGTGAGAGGGGAAGGCCTTGGCACAAGTTTTTCAGAGAAGCTGTGGCTGCCTCATCTCTGGAAGTGTCCAAGGCCAGGCTGGAGGGGGCTTGGAGTAACCTGGGATTGTGGGAAGTGTCCCTGCCCATGGCAGGGGTTTGGAACTGGGCGATCCTGAAGTTCCCTTCCAAACCACACCATTCCATGGTTCTGTGATCCTCAACAAATCCCTATTCCCTCTCACACCTCTTTATCAGTGGTTTCCTAAGCTTTCCACAAAGCTGTCAAGTGAAGGAGAAAATTAACTCCACCAATATGGACAAATTTACCCACCTGACTTCACTGTTATGCTGAATTTTCTGTAGGTTCTTTGCCCAAACTTCAGTTTGGCTGCCACTCAACCAAGGGGCCAAAAGACTTAAAAACCATGAGCTGATGGGAGGATAAATCCCCTTGGAAACCATCAGTATCTCTTGCTAATTGTTCCTGGCTCATTCTGACTGGCAATTAGATCTAATATCCCAACTAATTTAGCTCTGATGATGTGAAATCATCATCAATCACTTTAATGACCCATCTGGCAAAGCATTACCAAGACCAGCTTCAGTCCATGTTGTGACTGTCACCACACAGTCCTGCTGTTATTTCTGAGTTCAAGAGCAGTTGATTCATGTCTGAATTTTATTTTTAACCAAGCAGAAGTTGACAGGCATCCTGACCAAATCTGGGCTTTTACCAGCAGCATTTAACCAGGTTGTGCTGAAATTGATAATGAGAAACCTCCAGAATTGTCCCTGGAAGGAACTCAAAATTCATGGATGGAATTCCAGTAGCCCCAAAATGTAGGTATTTTATTCCAGTGCTTGAAACCCGGTGGGCTAAATCTGAGCCTCTGTGCATTGGGAACATGAGAAGAGCTAAATGCAGCACCACTCTGTAAAGTCTGGTTGCTTTAAATGTTTTTCTGGTCCCACCACTGAAAACACACCACAGTTTTAATTTATTAGGACATTTCTTTAATTATTTGGAATATTGGAATATTTATTCTCATGCCTCACATTAGAGCCAAGTAAGTGTTATCAGACAGGTTTGAAGCATCACAATTCTGTTTGGTAGGAAGTGTCAATTGTCAAATGTTTTAAAACAAATTTTGTAACAGTTACAACAGAAATAGATATCAAAATATGATTCTACAAAACAGGATTTCTGAGGAAGACTCGGAATTCTGGTTTTCATTATAAATTCTGCTTATTGCTGGTGCATAATGTGGACTTTATTTCATGGGAGCAAGAGAATCATGGAATTACAGGATGGAAGGTAAGACATTCAAGACCATCCCATTCCAACCCCCTTCCATGGGCAGGGCCACCTTCCACTAGACCAGGTTGCTCCAAGTCCCATCCATTCTGTCCTTGATTATTAATTAGTGTGCAGCCAGGATTTTTAATCAGATTATCCATCTCCACATCCCAAAACTTTTTAAAAGCTGGCACAATTATGCTGTTTTGCAGGCAGGGAAAACAAGGCATAAACAATTTGGTAACTCAGAATTTGGTGATAAACCCTCAGCAAATTCCTCCCCTCTTCTGAAGCTTTTGTGTCCCTTTTTCATTCTCCTTTTCCTCCTAGGCTACCTTTTCGCACAGGTAATGGGATGATAGTCCCTCATTCCATTAAGAAATGTAACAAAAATCATGGAACCATGAAAATTTAGGTTGGAAAAGTCCATAAAGTCCAACCATTCCCCCAGCACTGGCAAAGCCACCACTAAACCATGTCCCCATGTGCCACATCCTCACAGCTTTTAAATCCCTTCCAGAATGGTGATTCCATAACTTCCCTGGGAAGTCTGTTCCAATGATTTCTGTCACTGCATCAGGTTTGATTTGCATCAAAAAAAGTAAGAAAGACAGGTCTGGAAATAAATAAAAAAACTGGTCTAGGATGGAAGAAAATACCACAGATGAGGTTAAAAATTATCAAATCCCTGTGCAAATGGCTCCAGGCTTGTGATGTGACATAGATCAGAAATACAGCTATAGAGAGGAAAATTTATGCCAAGATATTTTATCCTCAGCTGGGTTCTTTCCACTTTCCTCCAAATCAGTGAATTAGGTAGACTGGAGAGATTTTCTGCCAAAAAGAATTAGAGGTTAAAGAATTGCTTGGAATGAAAGGGATCAAGGAATTAGAGGACCCCTCCCAAGGAGGTGCCAATCAAAGATCCGTGGAGCAAACAGGACACCGTTATTATGAGGAAAACTATCAGGAGGGGTGGAGGATTAGAGGTGTTTGAGGTGTTTCAGCAGTGTTAGGAGTTAATGAATTCCCTATAAAAACAGGCAAAAGCCTCTCTGATCCTGCTTTATTGATTTCTTCCCATTAAACACGAGCAGGTCATGGCCCAGTCAGGACCAACCAAAATAGGATTGGAGTCAGAGTGGGAGTGTGGAATTCCTGCTGTTGAATTAAAACTGTGTCTTTGACACACAGGCAGCAGAAAATGATTCAGTTTGGCTCAGCTTTCCACCAGCAGCTTCATTCAGCCTCATTTCTCAAGTTTTTAAAGGAGTGGGGTTCTCATTTCCCACATGCTCACACACTTAAGAAGTTCCTCTCCCTGAATAATGAGGTTAAAATAGGGCAGGAGGAAGAGAGAAAATAGAGACAACTCTAGCTCTTTCCTGAGCGGGGTCAAATCCCATCATGAAAAAGGGCTAAACACTGGTCATATGTGTTTATCAATAAATTAAACAGTCCTGTGAAGAGTTTCAGATGCTCATTCCAATGCCATTGTTCTGTTAGAAAAGCTCAAGCCAAAAAACTCATCCCCCTGTCCTCTTATCAATCATGGGTCAGGAGTGAGTACGGGTCAGAGATCATTCCCAGTAATCAGTATTTTCCTCATTTGGGAAAGCAGAAGAGTTCAATAATGGGAAATAATATCACTCTGTGCCAGCTGCAGAGACCCCAAGGAATGCTCCTTTAGGAAGTTTAATTTTCCTACATGGATTGGGTCCCTCATGCCAGTGCCCTCCTGGGACTGGCTGGAAACTTTCAGATCCCTCTGCTTTCCCACTCTGGCTCCACAATGCCTGTGTTATCCCTATTCCACTGAGAAAAAACCTTTTACTGAAAGAATTTTCCTACCCTGAACAGCTTTGATGTAAAAGGGAGCAGGAACTCTAGCTGGGTTGGCTTGCCTGGGGGACAGAAACCTGAATTTCAGACAGAGAAATTCATAATCAATCATTGTTCTTGGATGGTGAGATGCATTTCTTCTCCGTGATTGAGATGATCATGGAATCAGGGAATGGTTTGGGTTGGAAGGGATCTAAATATCCTTGAGTTCCAACCCCCAATGGCACCTGGCTTGTGTCACCAATGTGTGGCCACAGGACCAGTGCAGGGATTGTCCCTCTGTGCTGGGCACTGCTGCGGTCACAGCTCAGGTCTTGTGTACAGCTCTGGGCCCCTCATGACAAGAAAGACATTGAGGGGCTGGAGAATGTCCAGAGAAGGGGATGGAACTGGGAAAAGGTCAGGAGCACCAGGAGCAGCTGAGGAAGCTGTGGGAGCTCAGCCTGGAGAAAAGGAGGCTCAGGAGGGACCTTCTGGCTCTGCACAACTCCCTGAGAGGAGGTGGATCCAGGTGGGAATCAGGCTCTGATCCCAGGGAACAAGGGACAGAACAAGAGGAAACAGCCTCAAGTTGCATGGGGGGAGATTCAGGTTGGATATCAGAAGGAAATTCTTTGTGAAAAGGGTGGTCAAGCATTGCAAGGGGCTGCCCAGGGAGGTTTGGAGTCCCCATCCCTGGAGGTGTCCAAGGAACACCCGGATGTGGCACTCAGTGCCCTGGGCTGGGTGACAAGGTGAGGATCAGTCACAGGTTGGACTCAGTCCTGGAGGTCTTTTCTTGTCGGAACCCAGGAAATTCCTCTGGCTGCCTTGGAGGACTCGAGCCCCTATCCAGGGGGCTCAGAGAGCTTGGCACAGAGCCCAAGACCCCTGTGCCTCTGATTTACCCCTTGGAAAAAATTACCAACCTTTAATGAAGAAATACAAGCCACGAAAGTTTAAGTAGAATGATAGTGAATTTATCACAGGGTGAAAAATAGATTTTTTAGGGTTTTTAGAATGGGAGTTCAGGGAGCAAGATGGAGGAATCTGGGCCTGTTCAGCCTTTCTCCTTCTTCTTCTTGGCCTCCATCTTCTGCTGTGATGTTGGTACTTTTCGATTGGTTTAGAGTAGAAGCTCACTGTCTAACATAGGTGATGGGTATTGGAAAGTAATTGTAAATATTTTACACAGTTTTTAGTATGAAAAGATAACACCACCCTGGGCACAGGCAGAGTGCCTTGGACAGTCTTGCTGAGCGGATCTCGGCAGGACAGGAGAAAAAATTTTATAGATAAGGAAAAATAAACAACCTTGAGACCAAGAAATTAAGAACTCTGACTCCTTCTTCCAATGCTGGGCTGGGAAAAGAGACTTTCTGACATATCTCAGGGTCACTCTGACCAGCTAGAGTCCTGAGACTTTTCCAGCCTCAATCACTCCATGATATCCTGGGTGGCTCTGAAACAGCATCTGAAGGTTTTACAGGAGCTCAGTCTATTTAGTGGGAAGAAAATTCACTCTCTCTTCTTGAGCCTTTTATAGCAAAGGTGCCAAGGAGCCAAATTCCAGATGCATCAGGATATTCTGCCCACACGGCTCATCTCTTTCAAGGTGTTTTAAATGCCATTTATCATCCTGGTATGTGAGCTGAGTATCTGGAGCTGGCTGCAAAGCCCCAGCCAAGCATTAATTCCTGGCTTTAATTCATTTTCCTGGGAGCTGCAAAATTAAAATGAGTTTGAAGCATTTTTTCTTAGCTGATGCATTTTTTGGACACTCTGATCAGAGAAGAATTTTATCTTTTTGGGGATATTCTTACCGCTTTAAAATGTATCTGCTTGGGTTGAAAGTCATTATTTGTGTGTCATTTTTTAAACAGAATCATTAATAACCAGGGATTTTCATACTGATCTGAAGAAACTTCCCATTCCAATAGGTTTGACTCTTAATTTCTAGAAATTTCCTTATTGCTGGCCCATTTGAGATCATAGAAATACGGGATGGCTTGGGTTGGAATGATGGAGCCCAGGGTGAGGCAGCTGTGCCCCTGCAGCCCCTGGGGAAAAGACATCCCCCTGTAACCTGTGAGGATCCCACACTGGAGCAGGAGGATGCACAAAGGATGCTGTGATCCCATGGGAAGCCAGAGCTGGAGAAGGGTCATGGCAGGACCTGTGTTCCCATGGAGAGAGAAGCCCAAACTGGAGCAGGTTTTCTGGCAGGGCTTGTGATCCCATGGGGAACCCAGGCTGAACAAGCTGGAGCAGCTGTTTGCAAAGGACTGACCCCGTTGGAGGGATCCACATTGGATCAGCCTTTTCTGATGGGAATCCATGGAAAGGATCCACACTGGATCAGTTTTTGCAGAACTGTGGGAAAGAACCATGTTGGACACATTTGTAGAGGACTTTCTCCTGTGGGAAGGATCCCATGATGGAGCAGGGGAAGAGTGTGAGGGGTCCAAGCCGTGGGAGGAAGGAGCAGCAGAGACACCATGAATTGACCGCAATTCCCATTCCTTGTCCCCTTGCAATACCCCGTGGGAGGAGGTAGAAAAATCAGGATTGAAATTGAGCCCAGGAAGATGAGAAGGCTGGGGGAAAAGTGTTTTAGGATTTGGTTTTATTTGCTCATTAACCTACCCTGATTTTCAGAATTACAGAATATCCTGAGTTGAGAGGGATCAACAAGGATCATCAAAGTCCACCTCTTGGTCTACAGAGAAGAGCTCTAAGAATCCCACTGTGTGCCTGAGAGCATTGTTATTACAGTGACCTGATGAGGTCTTCATGGTGAGAGAGAGACGGAAATCTTGTTTCTTGATCAGAAGGCTGGATTTATTGATATAT
>JAXCLO010000114.1:151175413-151191217 GCA_035583995.1 Arremon aurantiirostris
GGGAAGGGAAGGGAAGGGAAGGGAAGGGAAGGGAAGGGAAGGGAAGGGAAGGGAAGGGAAGGGCCTTCAGTTAAACCAGGGGAGGTTCAGGTTGGATAGTTGGAAAAATTTCCTCACAGACAGAGTGATTAAACTTTGGAGCAGGGAAGAGTTGGAGTCACAATCTCTGTAAGAGTTCCAAAAAGGGAATAGATGTGGCACTTTGTAATATGGTTTAGTTGGAGTGATGGGATTGGGTTGAAAGTTGGACTTGATGATCTTGGAAGTCTTTTCCAACCTTAATGATTCTATGATTATTTTTATAAATATGGAAGCAGATCCCAGTGCTTGTGAAGATTATTCTGGGAGAGCACAAGGGGTATTGGAAGCTGGGAATGAATACAAAGCCAAAATTCACTCAAACACAAACTGAAGGCACCCGGTATCTCCATTACAGGTAGGAATTGGGTGCGTAGGAGAACTCTGCTCCAATCTCCTTCTCCAATCAGGGCTGACTTTGGAGGCAAATCAAAATTTTTAAGGTCTCATCCATCTTGGTGTAGGTCAGTCATTCCATTATCCAGGAAATACGCAAGACCAGGCTGGATGAGGCTTGGAACAACCTGGTCTATTGGAAAGTGTCCCTGCCCATGGGAATGGAGGTGATCTTTAAGGTCCATTCCAACTCAAACCACTCCTGGGATTCTAGAAATAAATGGAAATCCTCCCAGGTTCACAGGAACACACCTCCAAAATATTTCCTTAGGAAAAGTATCTCTGGCTATGTCACTGACACAGAATTATTTGTCCCCCAAAGATGATTTAGGGAATTTTACATGAATGGTTTCCTTGTCAGTTCCTTTTCATTTTGCAGCTCTTAGTCATCCATAAGAGAGATGTTTCCAGGAGCACACACAAGGAAGGCAGATTTCCCTCAGTTTAGGATATTGCCAGATGAATTCCTGCCTGCTGCATTATCCAGAGGTGATTCATGAGATCTCGCGAGTGATGCTTCTGGAGCAGATAAATTTCAGGTAAACAGGTAATCAAATAAACGTTAGATGAAAAGGCTGTGGGGATGCAGAGGGATCCATCAGCCCCTGACAGCTCAGGAAAACAACTCCCCTCAACCAGAAAATGCTGAGGGAGCTGCTGGGAAAGCCAAGCCTTGGAAAATACAAAAATCAAAAAGGAAATTGCAGAAAAAGCAGAAAATGACGAGCAATCATTTTTCTGTCAGTCTTCAAATGTCTTAAACATCTCTGAGTTTTTCCTGACTTTATATCCTTGCCTTGCTCTGCTTGTTCATCACATCAGCACCTTCCTCTGGGATAGTTTGAGGCATAAACACCTGAGGTGTTTCCAGCATCAAAAATTCAGAAAATCACCTTTTTTTTCCTTCTCTTTCTTTCCTTGTGGACCCATTTGAGGTTTTCTTACTCCTCTAGGAGCAAGAAAATGAATATCCAAACATTCTGAGCATCAGTCTTTCCACATCTAAATACACAAGGTTGAGGCTATAGAAGTATTTGGGTTTTAAATCCTTCATTTTAATGTTTTCCTTTTTATTGTTTCTAAGAATTTAGCATGGCTTTGATTTTCAAATCCCAATAACCACATTGGCCAGTAGGCAGGACCCTGATTGCTTATGAAATAATTTCTTATATCAGCTGAAGAAATCAATGCCAAAGATGTTGAAGGATTTAAACTGGTTTTGGAAGAGCATGAGCCTGAAATGTGCCAAAAGACAGATATGGTTACAGACCAAAAATCATCAACATTTTCCCAATTTAGCTGCATAGAAAATGTAATTTCAGTGCTTGAGGATATTGTCTGGCTTATTGATGGGCTAATAGAGGGAAGAAAATGTATGGATAACTTTTCTCACACCCCCAGAGATGGTTCCTCTTGGCTTTTTGGGGATTTTGGTGTTTCCTGGACTGTTTGACTTCATGCCAAAGTGGAACAAGCACAAGGCAAAGCCGTGAAGTGCATTCCATGATTTCTCCTGGCCCAAGATAATTATTTTCTCTGTGGTAACATAGTTGGAAGAGGAAAAGTGGGGAAATACCCTTTCACTCTCAGGAAATCTGTCCCAGGAACCATATGAACAATGAGCTCTTGGATTTGGAGTCAAAGAAGGGAACAACTTCTGGCCAGATTTCTGTGGGAATTCTGAAACTCAGTTTGTCAGCAGGAATCAGAATTTTTGAAAGGAAAAGTTGGATCAGCACCTCTAATAACTTCAGGAAAATTTCCCACATTCCTGACTCCTGTTTGGCTGCCGGCTCCTACCTCATCGGACCTTCCCAACGGCCCTGTGGTGGTGAACAGACTAATTCATCCTGATTTTCCAGGGAAAACAGAAACATCAGCCATTAAGAGCCACTTGAAATCCAGTCATTATTGGTGACAGGATGAAGGGAATGGCTTCCAACTGAAAGGGAACAGGTTTAGGTGGGATATTGGGAATAAATTATTTATCCTGAGGGTGGTGAGGGCCTGGCACAAGTTTCTCAGAGAAGTTATGGATGTTCCATTTTCCAGGGGGTTGTAGAGCTGTTGGATCTGGGTAGCGCAAAAAGGTGGGAAGAGATTGGAACAATTTTAACAAAGAACATTTAGAGCTACAATAACCCAAGGAAATGTGCTTCGAAAAGCTTTGAGGATGTGTATTTCTTCCAGCCACTAATTGTCCTTGTCTTAGAAAATCCCAGTTCTATGTAAAATTCAGGAAATACAATAATGATATATTAAACATCCTTGTTAATTAAATAGAACAATGCAGAAATCTCCTTAAGGGATTATCTGTGATAGAACCATGGGCTTAGCTGGGTTTATGCTCAGAGGGTCTGAGAGAGACCACCAAAGTGAAGTGGTGGGTGTGCAGTCTTCTAAGAAATGGCATTATTTAATCATGAAGTTTTTAATTTTGCAGATTAAGGACTATCACATTTGTCCACCAATGGCTGGAATTTCACTCCCAGAAGAATAAAAATAAAGAAAGAAAACTGGATTAGTCACTGATTAGAAAGAATAAAAAGCTAAAAATACTATTTTGGTATTGTTCTGGCAGCATGACTCGAGTCCTGTCTTTATTGCAGCTTCCCGTGTGGGTCTTTATTTCCCACTGGAAAGTGGGAATAATAACATATCCCATATCTATGCCAGGAGAATGCATTGCTCTAAGTTGTCTGAGTTTTTCTGTAAAAATATAGATATTAAAACACATTAGGAACCATTGTGTTTAGTGCTCAAAAATCCTCCTTTGCATTAAAAACATGGACAAAATCCACTTTAGTGCTTTGTTTTCTTATCTCCTTCTCCAGGAAAAATCATCTTCCTCCACAAAAAAATAAAAAAGGAAGAAAATTGGAGTGGCGATTAGGTTGGATTTTTTTATTTGGTATATTTGTTCCTGAGAAAAGAAATCAAGTGTAGATGCTCTGTACTTGGAACTGAAAGTGTTGGTTAAAGTAATTATGGGGGGAGAAAGGTAAAGAAAATAAATGTCCTGTGCATAATTAAAAAAAGTAAGGAAAATATAGCATTTTCAGGAAGCTGAGAGCAAGGAATTGGATTTAATATCCTGCCTAGAGCTCAGTCTCAAAATGCAAAATGGGTGATTCTTCACTGACCTTCTGCTTTCCTGAGGCCAGGGCTGAAATGGGATGCCCAGGCATCTCCAAAGAAGAAATAAAGGAGCAGCCCCTCGGGGAGGGGAATGAGAAGGAGATTCTGATAAAGAAAGACAGGAAAATTGTTGTGGAATTGGCAAACAATGGCAATAACCAAAGGGAAAGTCAACAAATTCAGCACTGATTTTCTGATGTTCTCTCTGTGTGTGGAATGCTCTGAACTTGGAGTTTTTAATCAGCTGAGCCACTCAGACTGGGGAAGGATTTTCCTGCCTGAATAACCCTGGAGTTGGAATAGCTCAGCATTTGAGGTTTGCATATTATTTTAGCTCTCACAAGGTTCAGCTGGAAGAGGAGACCTCAACGTTTACAACAGAGAGATCACCCAGGGGAAAAAATGAAAAAAAAATAAAGAAAAAAAGAAGGGCTGGAACAATATTCAAAGGAGAAATAATTTCCCTCATGCCCCAGACTCATCAGTCCAGGTTCAATTTATAAAATAACTCCTCTCCTGACTGACAGAAAGCTCACAGGTCTTTCTTTAGCTCTCTTTTCCCAGCCAAAGGGGAGATGGAGAGAACCAGGCTGAAAGAGAAAAGCATTTTTTGAGCCTAATGAAATCTTGCAGCAATGAATTGAAATAAAGGAAGCTCCAAACAGGGGTTTTCTGGAAAAAGGTTTCTGATATCTGGTAAGAAATACTGTGAATTTTTCAGCCAGCCACAGGCTGGAATTACCAATGACCACTGAGCAAATTCCAAAGGTGTAGCCTAAATCCTGTTGACTTATTTACAGCTCTCCATAAAAACACAGTGGGATTTCACACTTTAATACACTGAAAATCCACTCTATAACAACTGTGCTACTTTAAAGTTCTTTTCCAGCTTTTACTGTGGCTTTTTAAGGACACACACGGATCAGAGGGCCAGTAAAGTGGGATAAACTGGTGTACACTCCCTATATACTCCTTGTGGAACAATTCACTGGAATTATTTTTTCCCTCCAAATTATGTCTTTAAAGTGTGAGAGTCACAATTTGTGACCACTGTGTCACGTTGCAAGCAATTAAAACAAAATATTTTGAGTGGTCTGGTCCCATGATCCTGGGAAAAAAAAAAAAAAGAACATTTTTATGAACATCAATGTATTTCAGAGCTTGTGTTCCCGTTTTCCATAAGGAAATTTCCTGACTCCATCTCCTACCATGGAATTAGGTTTGCACCAATCAGTCTTTTATATATTTCTAACTAATTTCCCTCACCTATTGCCTATTTAAACCATCCCACACCCTGCAGGAGTGAGAGTTAATTGTTGTGTTTTAGCTGTTTCCTGGCATCCCAATGTCCAGCAAATCATTTATGGAGCTCAGCCTCCATAAAACTGGAATCACCCTCCTTATAACACAGGAAGGAACTTAAGAAAAAATGAAAATCAGGGTTATTACACTGAAAATAACTCAGGAATTCAGTGTCCTCGAGGAATATTTGATTTTAACCTCTTGGATTTCCACCCAGTGTTATTCCCTTTGCTTTTCTCCAGAAGATGAGGATTTCTTTGCACATTTATGGACAATATATAAACACAAATCACCTCTACCTGTGCAGACAGGGAGTTATGATGCTACTGAGCTGCTGTTGAACAAGGAATATTGGAGAGACATACTGAGTGGATTTAGATGGGATATTGGGGAGAAATTCTTCCTTGTGAGTGTGGGGAGGCCCTGGAGTAGAAATCCCAGAGACGCTGTGGCTGCCCCATCCCTGGAACCATTCAAGGCCAGGTTGGATGAGGCTTGGATCAGCTTGGGATAGTGGAAGGTGTCCCTGCCCATGGAAAGGGGTTGGAATGGGATGATCTTGGAGATCCCTTCCAATCCAATCCATTCTCTATGATCAGGATCCCTTAAAATTCTGCTTGTTCTTTCTCACCTGCTCTCAGCAAGGTGAGAATCAGAAAAGTCAAGCAGTAAATTTCCCCTGCATTAAGGAAAAAAAGACAGCAAGTAGAGGCAACCAGGTTGTGTCTTTATTCAGAATTTAGAGGCTTCCTTGGCTTTAATCCCTTTGCTGATCTGCTTTTCCTTCTCCCTCTCACAAGCATCACTTCCCAAGTGATCCATTGTCACTATCATATTTTATGTAAACTCCCTTTGCCAGGATTTTTCTCCTGAGAAGTTGAGAGGCCTCAGAAAAGAATTGTAAACAATATATACCTGGTTGCTTGGAATGTGATTTGGAGGTTACTTACCAACAGGTGCATCTTTGATTGGCTCCATGTGAATTGTTTTTAGTTAATGACCAATCTCAGTCCAGCTGTGTTGGGACTCTGGTCAGTCACGGGTTTTTTATCACTATTTTCTAGCCTTTTGATGTCTCTTCTCTCTTTCTTTAGTATAGTTTGTAATAAAGTTATCCCTTTATCCAAAATCCAGATACCATCTGGATTCTTTTGTCTCTCCAAAATTTGGCTCCATGCACCTTCACTGAGGGAGCAGCAGCAGTGCTCCTGTGAAAAATTTCCAGATAACTGCCCTCTGATGATCCCAGTTTGTTCTTGATGATCCCAGTTTCTTCTTTTGGATCTAAAATCCAGATACCAGCCAGGAGGGGAGAGGTTGCGTCTTTGCTTATTTCCCTTATGCAAACTCTGACAGTGCTGTGGGAGGATTACTCAGAGCCATGTCCAGGTGGAAGATTTCAGAAGGATTCAGTTCCTCTTGCAGGGGTGATGATGCACCAGAGCCTTGGAACCAGGAACATCTGTATTTTTTAGAGCTAAATATCATTTATTACTCATTGATGCGCTTTATGGTTCCAAGTAACCTCGCACAAGTCCTGCGTGGAAGAGACAACAGGGAGAAAGGATTTCCAAAGAAATTTCAAAGAATTCCAAAGAAATTCCTCCCTGTGAGGGTGGTGAGGCCCTGGCACAGGTTTCCCAGAGAAGTTCTGGCTGCCCCATCCCTGGAAATGTTCAAGACCAGGTTGGAGCATCCTGGTCCAGTGGAAGGAATTAGGTGATTTTGAAGGTCTGCTCCAAACCATTCCATAATTCCGTGATCCTTGGGGTGGAAAGCTTGTCCTGAAACCTCTTCTCTACTGAGAAATAAGTTTTGGTTCATCACCAAAAAAGTTGGAAGAAACTTTTCCTGTCCCCTCTACCCAACAGGTCCAATAAGCTCAAAGTTTTGGGGTCTGTGGATTTGGAAATGCATAATTTTGTCTGATACAAAGGAAAACACAATCCTGGAGGATGTTTGCTTGAAATGGGAAATTTAAAAAGTGGGAAAAGAAACAATGAAAGTGATAACTGAGTTTAATTGAATTGTCGTGGTTCAAAATTCCACCTTGGAATTGCAGCAGACACTGGATTTTCTTTCAGGCCTTTGAACTGGTGGACAGAAGTGAAGAAAACAATTGGCTCCTGAAATCTTCCACAGATTCCTAATTCTAGTACCATTTTTTTCTGTATTACCAAGGAAAATTGTTTATCGTTACAGGGTGGGGAGCCCTCTGCTGACTAAAATGCCCTTTTCTTGTCCCAAGGATTCTCATCAAATATTATCTGTAATTAGATATCAACTCCATGCTGGAGTTGGACTCTTTCTGATCTTATCACTGAAGTTCTCTTTTATTCTGATCTGTTTGCAGCAGGTGGAGATGGAGAGGGGATTTTGCAGGTGTGAGAAGCATCCAGCGAATTATGAAGATGATTCATCCCCATCTTCACTCCAGTGAATATTCCCACATTTCCATGCACAGCACAACAGCACCAATGGGCAGACACCTCAGTGTGTCCTGCTTTTCTTCTGGAGAGATGGATTTGCTTTATCCAGAGAAAGGAGTTGAATCCACCCCGTGGTGCACTGAGCACTTGTTGGCCCTGAGGGTAATTGCAGAGGTTTTGCTGTGGACTTAAAAAAGTGATTAAAATTAACTGCATTAAAATATTCAGCTGCCATCATTAGAGAAACAGGTAATGAATTTATTCCTGTGGCAACCTGGGGAGATTCTGCGCCATGGACAGCTGGAAGGAAAAATTCAAGCAGACATTTTTTTCCTTCTTCAAATAGATGGGAATTAAGTAAAAACCTTCACAGCATTAAAAGGTGGGTTTTGCTTCTTGTTGGCCATGTCACTGCTGAGCTGAGCACTCTGTGCAAGGAAAATTTGCCAGGAACCCCAGGAAAAGCAGGGGAATTCTTATCTGTGCCTGGAAAGCAGCAGAATTCCTTTCTTGACTTGAACGGGCTTTGTAAAAATAATGAACTGCCAGATGGATAAAGACAGCACACATGAATGGATGTTTCCATCTGCAGATTAATTATCTCTGCGTAGAGCCCATCATTATTTTGCAATACTTTGTTTTCAGTGCATCCTTTAGGCAAAAATGTTTTTGTGGACCTAATGAGTGATTCTTTACAAAAGAGGAGATCTGCTGTTCTCCACTCCCCTGGCGTCTCCTCCCCACCCTCCTGGGTTGTGCCTGTGCTTGACCCAGAGCTCAAACAAATCTCTCAAAACCTCAACAGCTCTTGAGGAACAAAACAAGCAGACAAAACCATTTTAGCAAATATCAGTCTTTGGCTGCCAGGACTGAGTGCTGCAGAAGCCAGAAAGAAAAAAATCAGTGCAGGTAACAAAAGTGAAAACCATCCAGTGTTGAGACTGGTCACATTTTATGTGTAGGAACACAAATTTCTCATTTTTTAAAATGGAATTGGGGTATATAAGGATAAAATCAGCGTCCAGAGAAAGTGTCTCCCAAAGGGACAATTTGTTGGTGATGGGAATGGTTTTAAACTACAACAGGGGGAGGTTTAGATGGGATGTTGGAAGAAATTCTTTACCTGGAGGGTAGCAAGGCACTGGCACAGGGAAACTGTGGCTGCCTCATCCCTGGAAGTGTCCAAGGCCAGGTTGGATGGAGTTTGGAGCAACCTGGGACAGTGAAAGGTGTTTCTGCCCATGGCAGGGGGTAGATGAGATGATCTTTTACGTCTCCTTCAATCCAAACCATTCCATGATTCTATAATTCCATTATTCCATGATCTCAGAAACAGCAGCTTCATTACCAGGACATTTTTCATGCTCAACAAGCATGAAAACTTCCCACTTATGTTTTATGAGATGTGGGCACGTTGCACCATCAGGTTTGGGAGCTAAAAACCCAGGAATAGCCATGGAATGTTCAGGAATGTTCAGCTGCATGAGCCTCTGGATAGACTTACAAAAACCAGATCATTTTCTACATTCAGTGAAACTTCGGTTTCTTAAATAGGTGTAGTTTTAAAAGCTCCAACCTGTCTTTTCTTGCTTTAATCAAAATGAGACTGAAGGAAAAAATGATAAACCAGTAATAACCTCAATTTTTAACAAAACTACTTCAGTGACAGCATAGGAAAAAAGATAAAAGTTTTAGAATTTGCTCCAAAAAATGAGCTATGATCACAATCCTCCAGGAATGCCCAGTTTGTTTCTTCATCCACAGTTTCCAGGCTTTTGAATAACTTCCTCTGAAAAAATAAAGGAATCTACTGCCTCCAAGACTAAAATGGGAAGCATGCAGAACACACCAAGGATGGAAGTGCTGAAATGATCCCAGGCAACAAATGGCTGGCAAGTGGGAAAACTGACCTCATCCCTCATTTGTGCACATTCCCTGCCTACAAAAACTAACAAAAAATAACTTCAGGCTAAGAAGGCCACATCTTGCCAGGGAACTGTGACTCAGCTCACTGAACATCTTCTAGATCCACAGAAACAACACTCTGGGAAGTGGAATTTTAGAGATTCTTGGACCAGAATCTTTTAGGAGAGGCAAGATATTGAGGAGTCCGTAATGAGTCCGTGATGTGGGATGGACATGAGGAGCTGTGTCAAATCCTTGGAACATTTCCAGGTGGATCACACAACCCTGGAGATGCTGCAGAGGGTTGTGTAAGGAGGTGGAGAATGGAAGGAGGTGCGCAAGGGGTAAAACTGATAAAGTCTGATGAGATTTAAATTAAAACAATAAATACATTTTGGCCTTGCTGTGTCTTCCTCAGCTGTTGCTTCAGGGGAAGTGCTGATTTCCTGCATAGTTTGGAGGCTCCACAGAGACTTCTGAGGCATCCAAAATATTGGAGAAAGAACCTCAGAAGACCTTGAGGGATGGATATGTCCAAATTTCCATTAACCAGAAGCAAAAATGAAAATTAAAACCTCAGTGGTAGCTTTTTTAATTTCCAAAATGAAAATTTTGGGTTGAAATTAGGGACATTAATGAAGGAATTTCATCCCCCCTGAAGTTCCCCTCAGAATGGGACAAAAGGAAATTCAGAAGGACGAGGGAGGAAAGAACATCTGATAGAGCTGGGAGGGTGGTGAGGCCATGGAAATCCCAGAGTTGTGGATGTCCCATCCCTGGGAGTGTCCAAGGCCAGGTTGGACAGGGCTTGGAGCAACCTGGGACAGTGGAAGGTGTCCCTGCCCATCTTGAAAATCATATTCCAACCCAAACCATTCTATAATTCCAGGCTAGAAATCCCGTGGGATTTAAAAAAAAAAAATCAATTTACAGCAATTAACATTGCTCCCTGACATTTTTAATTTACTGTTGCCGACAAAGCTGGTGTGGAACAGGTCATGGATTAACGGCAGCTCTGTTTATGAAGGAAAGAGGATATCACTGGCATGAAATGTGTGGCAAACATTAAAGTGCTCATCCTACCTCACAAACACCTCAAAATGAGGTTTCTCAGCCTGCTAGGAAGACCTGCTGATTTGCATATTCATTACCAATTTATTCACCTGCCAGCAGTGAGACATGAGCTGTTTAAAAGCATTAAAGGAGACAGTACAATTCCTTCTTTGCTTTGCTGAACAGCCTGCAGAGGTTCCAATACAGGATTCTCTGTGACTGGAACACCTTCATTAAAGTGGATTTGCACAAATCATCCATGGGAAGGTCAGGATCCCATCCCATTGAGCCAAGCCCCCAGTTCTGAGCATCCTGGGGAACTTCCACAGGTTTGTCTAATGCACAAGAAAAAACTGGGATCATCAGAGGAAAGTTACTTGGATATTTTTTACATGATTTTTCACAGGGGCACTGCTGCTGTTCCCTCAGTGAAGGTGCATAGAGCCAGATTTTGGGGAGACAAAAGGGAGGAGATTGTGCAAGGGCTTGGATTCAGGGAGGACAGATTAAGAAGCCAGGCTGGAATTTGAATGGAGCAGAAGAATATTAAGAAAACATTGAAACATGATGCAGCAAGATGAGGACAGCGTAGGAGATGTTCACTTCAGAGGTCTCAATTCTTATCATCCAGAAATTGAGGAACAGAGTGAAAATAGGGATGGGACATGAGAATTACAGACTCTATCTGTAACCAAACTGGCACAGTTGTGTCTGCTGGCCCAATGTCCAGCTGGGCAGTCTCCAGGTTGCCCACCCAAGGTGTCCACCGTGCTGTTTGGCTTGTCCATCATGGCAGAGAAACCTCGTGCCCCTCCATGCAACCAACAGACATTAAAATGCTGCAAACAAAATCTTCTGGGGCTCAAGAAATTACTGAAAACCACTTCAGGCACATGGTGGAATTCTCTGGGTTGTCCCGTGCAGGGCCAGGAGCTGGACCCAACAATCGTTGTGGGTCCCTTCCATCTGAGGATATTCTGTGATTTTATGAGCCCATCAATGAAACCAGGGTAGGGATGTCAGATTTTGGACGTGAACTTGTGTCTCCTTGTCGTAAGAAAGCAGGGATAAAATTAGAAATGGCTTGTTTGGCTTCATTAGCTCTGCCTGGGGATCTCTGTGGTGGGGAACAGCCTTCACTAACAAGTGAGGGGTGGGACAGAGACACAAGCAAGGCTTTTTTATTTTTTTCCATATTCTGCCTGCGGCACATTCACCAAAGTGGCACCTGAGTGCCTTGCAAATGTTCACGAGTCTCCTCACGTCTCCTGGCTGTATTTACTGCGCATGACTTATTGAACACAGTCCAGGCCATGGGAATGTAAGAGGAATTCAAAGACCCATTTGTACTGAGGCACAGTCACTTCTGTTCCTCTCAGTCCTCCTGGGCACAGTTGGGGACAGGAGAATTACCCAGTTAAGTGCGATAAAATCAAAGCCATGTCAGCTATTACTCGCTATTAAAGCTTTATGCAACGTGCAGGAAGGAAGCAAGCGAGGCTCCTGTTTTTCCTTTTCCATTTGTATGGAATTCTTTGACTAGTTCTAGTGAAAACCACAAGGAAATCAGGTCACAAGGAGGCAAAAGGCCTCTTATGCAAGGTGGAAGTTCCCTCTTTCTCCTCAGCAAACAGGGAGTTATTTCCCATCTGGTTGGCACTTGGTGCGGGATGGTTTCAGCTGCGTCACCGACCACACCCCGAGCTCTCTGAGCTGGAAAGAGCAGAGCAGGAGGATTTTCAGAAGCTAAAACAATCCCATTCTCAGGGAATTCAGGATCTCATCAGGGGACAAGTGGCAGCACAAGGTCTCTGCAACTTGTGGAGGAATATTGTAGCCCGGTGGGGGTTGGTCTCTTCTTCCAGGCAACAAGCTGTAGAACACAAGGAAATGGCCTCAAGTTGTGCCAGGGAAGGCTTAGATTGTACATTAGGAAAAAAATTAATCACTGAAAGGATTATCAAACATTGGAACAGGCTGCAGAGGTGGAGTCACCATCCCTGGAGCTGTTCAAAAAACTATGGATGTGGTGCTTAAAGACAGGGTTTAGTGGAGAACTTTGAAGAGTTGAGTTATGGATTCAATGACCTTGGAGGTCTTTTACAAGCAATTCTGTGATCCTGGGATAAGGTCATGTGAAACCTTTGAAACTTTCTCCCATGCACAGATGGGACCTTCCAGATCATCTCATCCTACTCCCCTGCCATGGGCAGGGACTCCTTCCACTATCCTGGGTTGCTACAAGCCCCATCCAGCCTGGCCTTGGACACTTCCAGGGATCCAGGGGCAGCCACAGCTTCTCTGGGAATTCCATTCCAGGATCTCCCCACTCTCACAGGGAAGAATTCCTTCCTAATATCCAAACTAAATCTACTTTCCACCAGTTTGAAGCCATTCTCCCTTGTCCTGTCATTCCAGGACCTTGTAAACAATCTGTCTTTTGCCCTTGATCCCTCTCTCATCCTGTGTGTCCCAACATTTATATAAAACCCTGCAACTTCTTCCCAAGTACACTTTAAAATTAAATTAAAAAAACTTTCGACTGGAATAAATTGCTATAAACATAACATTTCCACTTTCAGCCTTTTTTTTAAAAGAATGCAACTTTCCCTGAACAGCTCAGGAAACTTTTCTCTGAGGAGGGAAGAGCTTTTCAAGGCCCTTTTATATAACTGAGGAGTCCATTGTTGTCCTACCTCGTGCTGAACTTTCCTCACAATGAAGTTAATTATAAATATATGAACTGTTATAAATAAATCTATAAGGCTCTGTATTTTTCTAAATCTGTGTATATGTTCCTGGATAAAGCTGGAGTGGTGGCGTAATGCATATAATGGGATGAGTTAAATGTCAGCACAGAGTGGGCGAATCTGGTGTTATTCCAAACATTTTCTCAGGGGAGAACATTTCAAGAATTCACTGATGAATAAAGGCAAAGAGTTTCAAACTATGTTTTCTCTTCTTTAGAAACTTCTGCTCCCAAAGACTTTGATATTGGAAAGGAAATTCACAGGTAACCTCCACTCTTCCAATCCACTTTGCCAAGGAGTTGCCATTTTTTGAGGTGGTTTTCCCATTCTTTTTTGGAGTTTTCCTGATGGGAAACCATGTCTTGCCAAGAAGCATTTCTGCTGAAATATTCCTGTTGAATAAGCCTTAATTTTTTTTTAGTTCTGTGTCAGAGTAACATCACTGATTCCAACAGAGTTTCAAGGACCTCAAAAGAGAGAAAACCTACAGCAAAACAACCCAGGAATGACAATTTTAGCTCTTCAGTCTTTCCAGACTTTGAGGTTTTTTGCCCAAATTTGACTATCTTCATTTGTCAGACTTTTTTTTTGTTCCTTCTGCAGTTTTAGGTGGTGACTTTGTGCTTTTTTGTCTCTTTCTAAGTCACGAAAACCTTTTCCAGAAGAAGGGGAACTTTTTTTTGGCACAACTCGTGGGATTAAGGGAGGTGAGAGTGTGGCCTCAGCTCAAACAACCCTTCCACCAAGAGACTTCGTCTCCTTCTGCTCCTGGCAGCGCAGAGATCAAACTGCGCCGTGACACTCGGGAATGAGCAGGAAGAAAAGGTCAAGGAGGCTAATTTGTAATTAAAGGGATGCAATTAAAGGGATGAGTCATTCCGCAAGTGAGCTGTGAACCTCAGCTCATCTCTTATCTCCATCACACACTGGTGGCTGCTGGGAGTAGCAGGGTGGAGATTGGATTTGTTTGAATGTTAAACATCTGTCAGGGAATGCTGGAAAAAAAATCCCAGTCCCTTTAGATTTCAAAAGCAAAAAGAGACTTCACAGACAGTCCCTGCAGATCGATTCCTCCTTCCCTGTGTAATCCCTTCCTTGTGTCACATTTCTTCAGGGAGTCACAAAAAAGAAATAAATAAAGGAGTTTTCCTGACAAGGATGCACCTGGAGAGGTGGAAGAGGTGTGCTGGAAGGTTCTTCTTGCAGAAATGGAATTCTTGTAAAGAGAAGAAAAAGGCAACAGTGAGGGCTTGGGAGGAAGATCACAAACCTTGGGACTTCCAATCTTCCTGGTGGAATTATCATGGAATGGTTTGGGTTGGAAGGGACCTTCAAGGTCACCTGGTTCCAAGCTCTCTGGACCTTCCACTAGACCAGGTTCCTCCAACCCCTGCCCAACCTGGCCTTGGACACTTCCAGGGATGAGGCAGCCACAGCTTCTCTGGGGAATCTCACCACCCTCACAGGGAAGAATTTTTTCCCCATATCCAACCTAAACCCACTCCCTCTGAGCTGACAGCCACTCCTCCCTGTCCAGTCACTCCATGCCCTCTCCAGCTTTCAAGGAGAGCATCACCTGAGGATTCCAGCAACGGGAATAAATCCTGGAACTCAGGTGTCATCTTTCCCCTCTCTTGAAGCCCATTCCAAAAAAGAACTTTCCTGGGTGTCTCATCATCCCTTGGGCTGTGTTTTCCTAAGCCAGTCCTAGAGCCTGGGAAGAACAAAGGCAGATCCCTGTGGCTGAGCAAGTTCTCCAGAGTTAAAACCATCCAAAAAAAATTTTGGCTGGCTCATTTAATTAGGAAAAAAAAAAAAGAGATACTTCCACTAATGGCAATACAATGGCTATATATAAACACATAGAAATGTCTGTGAAAGGAAGCAGCTCTCATTCCTAATTAACTGCTGGCTCTCCTGGCTGGGCTCCAGCTTCCACTGACAGATGGTGGTGAGCCACTCTCCTCTACCCTCCCTTTTATTAATGAACTATCCAGGAGAAAATTCTTCTTCCATGAGATCCAGAACTGCCTGGAGCCCATGGCCAGCCCTTCCTTGGTTTTATTAAGCCAGGAATATCTGAACTCTGGCTCATTAGTGCCCACGTTGCTGAAGGCCTCTGGTGCAATTAAGTCTTCAAATGGCAGCAGATTTCTCTGTGAAAGCTAAATCAGGGCTGACTCATGATGGAAGATCTCAAAAAGAGGGATAAAAGGATGTCTGCAAAGCCAAGTCTCCAGGGAGAATCTCACAGCTCCACCCTAAGCTCCCTATGTAGAGAAAAATAAGAAAGTTCTTTCTCCCTCTATTGGTTTTTTGTATCAAAATACTGGTGATTGCATGGAAATACTCCCTGACTCATTCCAGGGGATGTCCTGCCTGAAATTCCTTGAAGATGAGGAAGGCAAACATTGCCCTGGGATAACAGGGACAAGTTATTCCCAAAATAATCTTTTAGATAAGTTTGGAAGGGTTGGAGAGGCTCATTTGGACCATGAAGTGAAGCACTGAGCCCATGCTAATCAGAGCAACCCTGGAACTGGAACCAGCATGGCCCTGCCTCTTACTTCCTCCAGAGATGTTAGAGGGAGTAATTATCGCCTCCAGAACAACAAACACCATATCCTGATGTTTAATGAGTTAATATATAATAATATTATGTAAATAATAAGAAGAAGAAGAAGGAGAAGGAGAAGAAGAAGAAGAAGAAGAAGAAGAAGAAGAAGAAGAAGAAGAAGAAGAAGAAGAAGAAG